>JAOYMZ010029567.1:0-16859 GCA_025802335.1 Pinguicula primuliflora | reverse complement strand
CAAACTATGGTAAATCCCGGGATTTAGGGTAATCAAATCCCGGGAATAATTAGGGAAAGATTTTGGTCAATCTTTCCTTTCTTATCAATAACTAACCGTGGTTCATCATTATTTATTGGTTTAAAGAATAAAACTCGGATAATATCCAATTTAGAAACATGTGAAAAAATCTCAATAGTGTACACCATTTGCCAAGGTGTATCTTACTACATATCGAGCGTTAAACCTCTCAATAGTTCCATATGCTTTTCTTTAGATTCTATATACCCATCTACATATATCTATGCGATTTGGACTTACAAATATTCTCACAAAGGCGGTTGTGGGTAAAATTTTTTCATATGCCACTGTGTCAGAGCATATTTTATAATTTGCCATCACCTGCACTTCCAAGGACTGGTAGAAAGTCCCGGACTTCCAAAAAGCAGGTCTTTCTTTTTGGAAGTCTGATAGTCATTAAGGACATTAATTTCGGGTGATATCCAATGAGCGGGATATATACGATTGATATTAGGAAAGGCGGTATGTTTCTTTTTATAAACGTTTCCCCCATTTTGCTCTCCCATTCATTTTTGCACCCTAATTCCGGCACCAAGGAAGAAGATTGTTGCATCCATGGAGGGTTCTACGTCACAACTTGCAATCCATGCCTCTCCAACAGGTAATTATAGAATTTGACTCCAATAACAAGATGAAAAAGCAACAAAATGCAAAAGGGCACGTGACACTTTCGTTGCTTGGCTTGTCGGTCCAAGCAAAACAATTGGAGGAAAGCGATAGACGTTATATTTAGCGATTGTGTTCCAGTTCCCGTGATTGAAGTTGAAAGTGTCGTCAGTCTTTCTGGCGAGATATTCTCTGAATCCAACGAGGAAGGCATGGCCACGAAACTACAACACAACTCGCATCTTAAGGTGGCCGAGCTTGTGGATTGTGTTTACTATCTTCATAGAATGTGGTTTCGCAGTGTAGAGTGGACGAAGGAGATTTGGCATAAATACTGATTGTTCAAATATGGAAGTGTAACTCTCAAACCATGCCGACAATGAAGCCAGCAGCAGAGTTGTTCAAGAGATGAATTGTATTGTAGTGTAGTTATGTTTCCGTCTCTTCTTCGTTTGAAATGATCTTTTAATGCATTGTTATCTTTATTGAAAACTTGAGAGTTCAGTTGATAAACAAAGCGTTAATAGTACTAAATTAATCTTCATCTATTTTTTCAATCTTTGACATGCTCAACCTCATCCTCTACAGGCATGTCCTCAAGGTCCATCCTCTTCCTCAACAGACATGTCCACTGAGTCATTCAGATATGAGTAGAGTACAGTCAAGCCGTCGGAGGAGTCAGTGTCATCAATACATGGATGACGATGAAATTCCTCCTCAATCTCCATCCACTGCTGTTCTTCATCGTCTTCAGAATCTTTAACAATCTCACCCACATCCTCGGCATCACAGCTCGCAAGATACTCTGGGTTCATATTCATATCAAATCGAGCTGAGACCTCTTCAGAGATCTCATAATTAGAGTGCACAAATGAATGAAAAATAAGAAAGGTGAAAACTTGTATAAAAAGAAACATACCGCCCATCCAAATAGCGGTTGTACAGATGCTGCTCATTGGAAGGGCGGTTGATGCTCACGAGAGTAATTAAGGTACTTAATGACTATAATACTTCCAAAACGTGGGCAAACTCCCAAAAATTTTCTACTATCGGATGGTATATCCTGTACATGCATCCTTACAATCCGAATTCTAATACTGACAGTTCACTGTTGATCCGACGGTCAGGATTTAATACATCTTAATAACTAAGTAATCTAATCTTGGCCGTCGGATCAATAGTGGACGATCAGGATTAGAATTTGAGTTGTAAGAGCGCTTGTCCGGATATACCATCCGGCATTTGAAAATTTTGGAAGTTCTAGATTTTCTACTTTGTCCTTAGAATTAGAAGGGCAGGTGGTGAATTATAAAATAGCAAAAAATTTGCCTCATGAATGGCAATTTGGACCAGCCCGCCGTGGGGCGGGTCTGGGGTAGGGGTGAAAAACTTGTCTCATTCCTTTAATTAATATATAAATATATATAAGTATTTTTTACTTTTATTTGTAAATTTTTTATACTTAAACATTAATTTTTAATATTATTTTTCTAATTCAAAAAATGCTACCGTTAAGATACAATTTGTGCTCAATTGAGTACAAAAGTTAAAACGACGTCGTTTTGACTTGTGTGGAGTAAAAACGACGTCGTTTTAACTTAAATGTACAAATATTAAACGACATCGTTTTGACTTGTGTAATCAATTGAGTACAAATTGTGTGAGTAAAGGTAGCGTTGTCGTTCCTAATTTTAGTAAAAAAAATCTAAAACCCTATCGTATAAATCCTAAGGGCTAAATTTTATAAACCCAAAACAATATATTTCAATTTTATAAATGGTATAAACTAAATTAAAATATATTACATTTATTTTATATTTATTATTAATTATTTATAAGAAATAACCATTTAAAAAAATTATAAAATGTCCAAATTATCTCGCCATATCAGCAGGGATGGAAATGGAGGTAGTGTATAACATTTCCGAAATTAATAAAGGCTTAGTATCCTGATGAGGAGGTCAAAGAGGAGTGGGTTCTTATAGTAACTATTGAAGTTAAAATTTATGAGTTCAATTCTTTTCAACGGCATTAGTTAGTCCATATATCTTGTCAAATGTGATTTAATCTCTTACCGTGGTTGAACACAATTGCAGTAGGGCGTTCGGTATACTTAACTCAGTGTGTTCCGATACATTATAAAAAATAAGCATACTTATCAGAATGATTTCTCTATAAAAAGATTACAAACCACCAGCAACTTAATTGGTTTCAAAATCAAAATCAAAATCAAAATTCAAACCACCAGCAACTTTTTTTGGGGGGTAAGTTAATCACCAGCAACTTAATTGGTTTCTTTTGTAACCGACCAAAATTAATCCCTTGGTAATGTAACCAAATCATGTAAAAAATTTGGAATCAAAATCACGATCCATATAATTAAAAGAATTCCAATCCCTATGTTTTAGTTAATGCATGCAAAACAAGATCTCGTAGCATTCTTCTTCAGTTTCCAGTACAAAGGCTGAGAAAAACTGAAAGTTGGAGCACTTACAGATCTTCTTTTTCAGTACGAAGATGCCTGAAGAAGACAGTAATCCTGAGGAGCCGTCACAGCTACAGCTACAGCCACATCCTGTTCTCGAGCTGCCCGGAATTCAGTATTGTGTAAACAGTCCACCACCATGGAGTAAAATCCCACTCCTCTTCTTTCATGTTTCTGTCCCAAGTTATAAATTCCGATTAGTCTGTTTCTTGAATCAGTTGAAGCTGTTGTCCTGGGGTTCCAGCATTATATTCTTGCTCAGGGATCTATAGTCATGATTTCTAGTATGATAATTTCACAAATGGGAGGAACTGATGTAAGTTGCCCTGCTATGTTTTGTTGTAATCTTTATCAATATATATATTTCTATTGGAGAAGTAGGTCGCCTAGCCCGCTTATGCTCCCCTAGACACTGGGCGGTCGCTCTCCACCCAGCTCTAATCCCGTATAATCACCCGCTTAGGGGCGCCTAAACAGGCGCTTAGGCTGCTTGGGGTTTAGGGTTTAGGCGCTAGGTGGGCCTGACCGTTCCGGGACCGCTTAGCGCTTTCTCAAACGTCGGTATATATATATATATACTGATTCTGTTAGAAATATGGCACACTTATATTTAACCATGATTTTTCTATCTCGTTTTCCAGAAGGACAAGGTTCATGTAATACAAACCTTAGTCCTTGTTTCAGGCATTAACACACTGTTACATTCATTCTTCGGCACACGCTTGCCGTCGGTCATCGGCGGCTCATAGGCATTCTTAATTCCGGTGACCTCCATCATTTATTCGGGAAGATATCAATCCATTAACCCACCGGAGCTGGTGAACATCATCCTTTTTCTTCACTTCATTATCTCTGCTTGTATGAAAGTGAAGAAGGACTTATAATCCATTGTTTTGGCAGAGGTTCTTGCAATTGATGAGGGAAATACAAGGGGCTTTAATCTTAGCTTCTTGCTTTCAAATGGTGATTGGGTTCATTGGTTTGTGGAGAAACATATTAAGGTGATAAAAAAAACAGATGTTTTTTGTTTATATTCTCATTTGTTGTTCTGTTCTTGAGAACTGAAGTTAGTGTTGTTTGAATTCAGGATTCTTAGTCCTCTCTCCATGGTTCCACTGGTTTGTTTCACTGGGCTTGGATTGTACAATCTCACCTTTCCCCTGGTAAGAATTCGGTTACGTGTGGGTCACTATATAATGGATGTGGGATTACGCTCTTAAATGTCAAGACAATAAATTAAAGCACTGCATACCATTTATATACTAGCTTATTTTTCTGTTTGTAATTCGTATCGGACAATTGTACTCTAACATTGTGAACTTGTTGCACATTGGAAAATGTGTTGCAATTGGGTTACCAGAGCTGGTTATTATCATTTTCATCTCACAGGCAAGCTATTTCATCCAGCACGGTTCTTACATATCAACTTATATGGAACACTCCTCAAGTATAACTCTGCTTTCAGTATCTTCCGAGATTCCTGAAGCTGAAAAGGCCATTGTGCGACAGATTCGCATTCTTGTTCTCCGTCGCAATCGTTTCTGTGTATGCAGAAGTTCTAACTGCAAGTGGAGTTTTCAGGACCTCCAAAAATGGCGATTGTGCCAACACTTCTCGCCTAATCAAGGCCGCTTCTTGGTTCTACATACCGTATCCTTTCCAATGGGGGCCTCCCTCTTTCAGTGCTAGAGCAATTTTCACAGCCATCGCCTCTTCATTTGTTGCTTCAGTCGAGGTCTCAATGCATTTTATTTTAGTTAACTATGTATCTGATAAAGCTAAGCTTCAACTTGTTTACTTACCATCTTGTTATTATAACTTTGTTTTGCAATGTTTTGTACAGTCTACTGGTTCATTTATTGCTGCAGCAAGATATGGAAAAGTAACACCAGTACCACCTTCAGTGATCAGCCGTGGAATAGGATGGCTGGTAATATATTATTCTTCATTGGAAGTGAAACCTATATGTACAGTTACAGCAGAACATGTTTTAATGTTTTCATTATCTAGGGATTCGCTACGTTTCTCAATGCCGTTTTTGGCTGTGTCATGGGCTCAACTGTGCTAGTGTAAGTAGTCTTAATGAATGATGCGTCGGCTCAAGATTTTAATAAAATTAGTCACATACGTACTTGCAAACACGAGACCGAAATGGGTCTGTTGAGCATAACATAGTGCTCTAATCTAATATATGTTTGTTGGCTATGTGCGAGGTACAGAGAAAATGCAGGTCTCTTAGCCATGACGAAAGCTGGAAGTAGGAGAGTAGTCCAAATCTCATCAGTGTTCATGATCATATTCTCCATTTTTGGTACAGCTCAACACTCTCTCATGTCTTGTTAATCCACAAGAAATTTCTCAGTACTTGTGATCCTGAATCAGGGAAATTTGGAGCTGTGTTTGCTTCAATACCTCCATCCATCATAGCAGCCTCATACTGGGTTTTCTTCGGTTTTGTCTGTAAGTCACTCTTATCTTGTGGATTACGGGAGCGGGTAAGGTAGAGTGACTTAAGTCACTGTATAGTGTGCAGTGCTCATGTGGCACACTATGCATGAATGATATGTGCATAGTGTGCTGATGTGGCATACTATGCATAGTGTGCAGTGCATAGTACGGTAGGAATGAGTGGTTAACACTTTTGCATGCGCTCGCGTCTGTTAAGCGACATCGACACTGCACACAGTGACAACACTTTTGCACATGGGTGATTACCCTGCACACATATTAACTTCTGGTTCTCTCAGCATCTGCTGGACTGGGATTTCTCCAATTCTGTAACTTGAACAGCTTCAGAACAAAGCTTATTTTGGGACTTTCGTTCATGATTGGATTCTCCTTACCTCAGTACTACAAAGATGAGCAGCATATTACTACTACATGGGTACGCGCGCGCGAATCTATAAAATTATGTATTTTAAAGAAAATGCATGTATGTTTAAAGCTATTTGATATGTTTGTTTCATAGTTTGGTGATATATGGGACGCGATTGTTACATCGAACGCGACCGTTGCAGCAGCGGTGGCGCTGCTACTGGACTGCTCGCTCCCGGCGGAGCCGGATGGCGCGGTGGTGCACCATGATAATGGATCCTATTGGTGGGATAAGTTCAAGGTATACAATAAAGATGTTCGAAACAATGAGTTCTATAAGTTGCCTGGCAGACTCAACAATTGTTTCCCATCTCTGTAGTTCTAGTTGAGATGGAAGAACTCCAGAATCTTTTTTTTTTTCTCTTTCAAATTGTTTTTATTGTTGGGCCCAAAAGGAACAGGTGGCGAATCCGTCTTGGAATTGTTCATTATTTAAAGAAAAAAAGTATTTTGGTGGAATAATTGATGCAAAAATGCCAAAAAAATAATCCTGAACTATAATGGAGTGAAGAATTTTTTTCGCATGCCAAATTATATGGTGTCGAATTTTAATTTGGACTGTTGGATCAAAATTTAACAGTCCAGATCAAAAGTATTTTTTTTACATACATATGAGGCCTTGAGAGTCAGAACAGAAAGAAACACAGTGTTCAGGGAGGATCAAAGCCAAAAGATGAGCGTTGTGTGTGAAGGTTGCTGATCTGCAGATTCGTGCGCCCCGGCTCTGGACCTGAGGACGATGAAAACCGTTGGAGTAACCACTGCACAGAGACGCCAAAGTGATGCCCTTAGCCCTCTGTCGGCTGGATTTCAACAGACAAGGCCAGGGGTGTGGATCAAAAGTGTTTTTAAGTGAATGTTAAATGAGTCATTTGATCTGAACCATTGAATTTTGATCCAACAGTACAGATTAGAATTCAGCACCATTCGACATGTGTAAAAAAACTCATGGAATGTGCCTGTGACGTGTTGTGCAGTGCCAACAGTTATTATGATAATTAATTGAATACGAAAATAAAATGAAGGCCAGAACATAAGATTCACGAGGTTCGATAAATATATTCATCAATGGGAGCAAGAGCCACGATTCCTTATTATTCTTTGTCCGATTACATAGGGCTACAAAATAGAGTATTTAAATACAAAAATAACCTAGTTGACGCACTTTGCTCGGTTGATTGTCTTATTATCGGTGTATATAATAAATATGAGTGGTACTCCAACAATCTCCATTTTAGTAAATATTCATCCCTTAAGAGAACAAGAAGTATAAGTCCCAGAATTCTACCTGGGGCGTTGAGTTGGGGGCATCTCTCATGTAAAAATAGGAGACAAACTTGAGTTTTAACAGAATTTGTCAATTTCTAAAGCTATTATAATCGATAAAATAATCATTTTTCATTGATAGAAATTTTTGACAAAAAATTCAAGTAGCCTTATAGCATTGATCTATTTTTTTTTTGAATATAGATGAAGCCTAATAGACAAGAAAACAGAATGCTATGGGATGCAGCCCCTTCAAGGTGGGTCAAAGTGACTTGTAGCTAAGTGAAGGCCAGTTGCGAGCACCGGTAATCCCTCAGGTATATTGGTAGTCCGTTGAACGTCGTGAACTGCCGCTCCTACCAAAGTGCCACCAGGTGATGCAGGATGGATCTCTTCGTTTACAAATGGATCCCCGATTATCAGTTGAACACCAATGAAGCATTGCTCTTTAAACAATCACAAGCAAAGTTTGGAAAGAGGGGATAAGATTCAAATTCAACATCACATATCCGGGCAAGGATAAGGACTGGAGTCATAATCACTCTTATGCCCATCAGGCAATTTGCCATATATGATGGTTTTATTTTTATTATACATTTTGCCCCATTAAAGTATAGAAAATTACACTTCGACCCCCATCATACGCCAAAAATTATTATTCCACCCCGCTAAAAATAACTAATTACTGTCTTCGTCCGTTTGAGGTCGGTCCGGTCTAACGCCAAGTCAGTGGTCCAAAAATCTGATCCACATGTCGCGGAACCTCCCGCACGTGCGGCCCTTTGACTCGACGAAATTCCAAAAAGGCATGACTAGAATCCCACGTCACGGTTTTGGGACATTTTCAAACTTGTAATTAAAGCACCCAGCTAATACTTTGGAACGACCCGTGATAATTCATTAATCTTATTTATATTTCTTATTTTGATTTTGTATTTTGATTGATGAGCTCTGAGGTTCTTGTAAAGAGAAAAAATTATTATTCTCAATTTTATTAAAGTGATCAAATATGACTCCTTGACAAGCATGGAGGGAAAATATGAAATGCTTACAATACTAAATCTCATAATTATGAGAGATCAATACACTTAGCATAGTTAAGGATAGAGTTTAGTTTTTATGGACAGTTTTACTGTGGTTAGTTTTACCCATCCGTGTACAATTTTTTCGTAGCACCATCCATTTTCAAAATTGGTCGCACCATTAGAAAGCTTATACATTGTAGATGAAAATCCCTATGCTTTGGTCCGGTTTCTGGCGATTTCGTCGCCGGAAATTTCTAAAATTCTATTTAGGACTACTTAATCCAAGGGGATTTATAACCCTCCGTTAAACGGTGATAACGTCGTCGGAATATCACCAAAACTTGAACATATGTATAAGCTTTCCAATGGTGCGATCAATTTCGAAAACGGATGACTAATTGAAAAAATTGTCCACGTAAGAAAAACTGATCACCGTAAAAATAACTATAGGATCTGTTCTGTTACTTTATATATGAGAAAGTAACTTAATTCACCCGTCCAACTTGTTATGGCAAGAGGGTAAATTTGATTTTATTATGTATAGAGCTCACCTTCTCAATACAAATTGTCTTAAAAAATTGTACTAACATAATCTGGATCTATTGTCATTGTCTATTATTGGAATTAAAATTATCAGTAAAATATTTATACATATGAGACAAAGAGTTTGATACTTCCAAAGAGTTCCGGCAATTTGATTGATGTGAATTTATAAAATATTAATAAATGAAATTATCGGAATCCTGCTAAAGAATGATTTTTTCAGTCTCTTACATATAAACTCTCCATAAATAATTAATGATTTTAATTTCGGTAATGTCGGATAACAATAATTCGAAATTTGATTTTATTATGCTCACCTTATTAATACAAATTGTCTTAAAAAACTGTACAACACAATCTAGATATATTGTCATTATGTATTATCGGAATCATCACTAAAATATTTATACATGGAAGAGTCGTATACAGTGAGAAAAACATTGCAAACTATACGGTGCATATGTGTCACCATGGGATTTGGCGATCAGCGAGCCCGCACAAAAATGTTGAACACAGACCTACTTGCCGCAGCAATCCCGCATTGCCATGTAAACACCGCATAGTTTAAAGTGTTTTTCTCACTTGATGCCCCTTAAACCCAAGTTACATATTCCGACAATTTCATCAACGTGAATTTATAAAATCTTAATAAATAACTTGTTAAACATAAGGAAAATAGACATTTTCGGTAATGAAATTATCAGGATTCGAATGATTTTTTCGGTCTCTTACATATAAACTCTTCATTAATGATTAACTAGTATATTGCCCGTGGCTATAGCCACGGGTGCAGAAATAAGATAGTGTAACGATTGGAGTTTTTTAACGAAGATAGAACAATCCAAATACATAATCATATAGGAACTGAAATGCATAAGCTTACAGATAAGAAAAGAAGAGTAAGTCGAACAATCACCTTCATTTTTGAAACACCTTTTGCAGCATAATACGATGTCAAAAGAGAGATTACAGGTTGCAGCACTGGAAATATTGTAAACTTGCAACATTCGTCCATTTTCACATTTGCATATGTAGGTGTGCTCCAAGAAAAAGACTTCTTTTTTCCCATGAACTAATACTTCCAGAATGACAAAGAGCTATGCTGCCGTGCATGGAGTAATTCCATCCTAATAACATGCAACTGAAGAAAACAAAAACAAACCCAAATTCGATTAAGAAATTAGGAAAAAGTGTTAAAAACCACAGCTATGCTAAAAAACTTGCATTTGAAATTGAAGCAGTTAACTTCATATTAAGATTATAGATATGCAGGGTACCCTGTTTGGGGTTATGGTGATTGAAAGAATTTCTAGCATGGTAGATGATAAAAGTCACACGATTAAGAAATAAGAACAGTTACAAACTACCTGATGAAGGTAAGTGCAGGAGCACTCACCAAGGTCCAAAGGGGAGTCTCTAAGATGCATTTGCAAGTGTTCTCCAGTGGCGTGAGCCTCAACCTCAGATTGATGATCATTTTGGTTCCTTGAGGCAATGTTTTGTAGCTGTGGAGTCTGTTCATCATCTGAACACCTATCCACTAAAAGATCCCATAACGTGTAGGTGAGTTTAGGGAACATAATGGAACTTTGTGATAAGAATCTGACAGTCATGGTCATGGTAGTATCACAGGGCTTCAAAGTTATAGAAATGAATTGCAGAAATAAATAAAGTGATGTGAGCGATGAATTATAGACAAAAAAATGCAAAATTCCAAGCTTTAAGCAAACAATTGAATTGCATCATTCTTTCCAATACTCAACAGAAAGAAAATGAGAGGAAAGAATAAATAAACATAAAAGCATTGAAGGGAAATCAAAATTTTGGAAAAAAAATATATACTGTGGACCATAAACTAATATGGCCAGATTTTGGAGCAACAAATATGTGGCGCAAAAAAAATAAGACATTGTTGGAATCAGCATTATTATCCATAAACACCAATTGAAAGGAAGATGTGAAAATCTACATTCAAATTTACGTTTGCAGCATTGATATCAAAGTGAATGATCCTGAAAGAATGCACAACAGAAGTAGCGCGGCATGGAATGAAGCTTATGTTTCCAAAAACTTTGAGAGGGTAAAAATCCAAACGAAGCAGAATGGAAGCATAACCGAAGAAGAACAATGCCAAAAAACCCAAATTGCAAAAATTATATCAAATCCAAATGAAGCAAAACTGAAGCGTAACTGAAAGATAAATTGGGAACAAAAAACAACTCAACCAATACAAATCTCGGGCAACAAAAACAAATGATTTTAACTCAAAAACCAACTGCAGTGCTTCACATAGAAATCAAATTGCAAGTTCAAGAAACCAACCGAAATGGACCATTGAAATCAAGAATGGATGTGGCATGTGGCTACATCAACGTGTTGAAGTACTCGGTATGCTTTGGGATGCGTCATTTGAGGTTAGAAAAATCAGTCATGCCAAACTGCAAAACACGTAATCAGAGTGAAGAACAGAAAAAAGAAGTCTTCGAATTTTATCAGAAAGACGGTATCAAAAATCAACCGAACAAACCTCTAAAATCACCATAAATTCTTTCTCAATCGTGGAGAGGATGGAATAAGGAATACATAGTAAGAGAGCTTGTTATTGGAATGCTGGATAACAACTGCTAATCTTCAATGGCTTGTAAAGATGATTTCAGAAATTGGAAATAAGGAAAGTTGTATATCTGATTTTTCTGCATATGCTTTACTCATAAGAACTATTCCAATTTTTCCACTCGATCACCCAATATGAAGGCAACAATTTTGATAGGAAACCAACACTAAACAGTGGGGGAAGGATCTCAAGCTATCAGGAGGTCAAACGAAAAAACACACCTTTCAAACATAGAAGTTAAATAACAAAATTAAATAAACAAAACCGTGGGAAAAAACAAAACAAAGTGGAGTAATTGATGAAAGGGAAATCCATAAACCAAACAAAGAATTATGTGATTACTCATGCCTGGAGCGCGGCCAAAAATACACTTAGATAACAAAAATAAGGAAAGCACATATTAAAGGAAATTTCAAAACACATTATTAAAAAAAAAGCCAACAGAAGATAGTTTTCCGAAGGCCATCCCACCAGAAGCAGCAGGGCTGCAGGGGTAAAATAAACCCAGTCAATGTGTGCCATGTAGGTCCAGATCTGGCGAGTTTCGTTTCTCCCGCACCACCGCCGTATGGTTTTCGCCACCTACAAACACCAAAGAGGAAAAAAATTGTGTCAAACCTTTAACCAATGCACAATACAGAATTAGAATGATTAAGACATGGAAATGCATCAACCATCGCAATTAAGGTGAAGAAACCTAAACTGAAAATGGAAAACAGGGAAGAGTTCTGGATGCAACCAACAAATCCTGGGCGGACGAACAATGAGGTTACTTACTGTCGAATGAGTTCTGGGCGGGCGGACCAACAAATACTGTCGAATGAGGTTACTTACTGTCGAATGAGTTCTGGATGCAACCAACAAAAAAACAAATCCTGGGTGCCGAACAATGAAACCTCATTCCGACGTCCAGGATGCATTTGCACACAATTGAGTCTACGGCGGGGATGAGTTGTAGAAGAGGGCGAAAGGTATCGTTTTACGCAGTTGATGCAGTCGTTTACCGCTTCAGCTTATAGATATAGATGATTTTAATTTCGGTAATATCCGATGATAGTAATTTAAAATTATATTGTCAAAAATAATAATAATGTATATGAGATAATTATTAAACATTTATTCAAAACTAAATATAAAGTATATTATCTTTTTCACCCCTATGAGTCTCACCTAACCAAATCATCGGCCTGACCACCCCCATCATCTCCAAAAGCCTAAAGTAAGTTTCCGAGGCCACTTTTGGCTGGCAATGGCGGAAGTGCGCAACTGCGCATATTCCCAGTGACGCCATTGCCACTCACATTTCATACCCGTGAATCCACTTTTTACCAAAACCACAATCTTCCAAGATCGCACAGACTTCATCACAAGATTGATTAGGTAATTCTTGATTTCCATTGTCGGATTTCACCGTCTCGTTATTTCTATTCAGACACACCAGTTATTCGATACAATGCAGCACAGAAAACCTATAAAAGCCCCTCACCACCCATCTTCATTACCCTCTCTCATCAACAATCCCAAACAAATTCGTAGTTGGAAAATCGTTACCATTTCAATGACTGCCCTGATTTCCATTGTCCTCCTATCGATGCTCATCTTCTTCACCCTTTCCTCCGCGGCCCACAGAAACAAGCACTCCTCCCCCGCCGCCGACCAACTTTCTGGTCATGACATTATTCACGAGGTTTGCAGGGCCTCCCGTGACCCACCCACCTGCGAGGATTCGCTATCACAGTTCAGCCATGTCCCATCAAACGCCACCGTTTTGCAGGCAATCCAATCCGCCCTGTCCGTTTCTTCAAGGAATCGCGAGGCGGGTCGGGGGATGGTACAGGATATTTTTGACGCATCCGAGCCGAACAGCAACCGCTCTAACGCGGCGAAGACATGCCTGGAATTGCTGCATTATTCGCAGTACCGGATGGATTTGGTAAGCGACGCTCTGCCGACGGGGAAAATTAAAGACGCCCGTGCGTGGATGAGCGCGGCGTTGGGCTACCACTATGATTGCTGGTCGGGGCTCAAATACGTGAACGACACCTCCAAGGTGCGCGAGACGATGGTATTTTTTAATTCTTCCGTTATCGACTCCAGCAGCAACGCCCTGGCGATGATGTTGAATTACGATGCTTTCGGAGAGAAAACAGGGTCATGGGTCGCGCCGAGAACGGAGCGAGACGGATTCTGGGAACCCTTACCGGATTCTGCGGGTTCCGGGTCTGTCGGCGGAGTGCCATCAGGGCTCAAAGTGGATGTGACGGTATGCAAAAGCGGGTGCAATTATGCAACAGTGCAAGAGGCCGTGAACGCGGCCCCAGATAATCCTTCGTCGGGTAATAAATTCGTGATCTCGATCAAAGCCGGTGTTTATGAGGAGACTGTTCGTGTTCCTTTGGAGAAGAAGAATATGGTGTTCTTTGGAGATGGCATGGGCAAGACGATCATTACAGGGTCATTGAACGTTGGCCAGCAGGGTATCTCCACCTACAGCTCCGCCACAGTGGGTGAGTTAACGAATATTGCTGCTCTCTATTGTGTCTGATTTCTTGTAGTTCTGGTTTCCATGAATGTGATATCGATTTCTTATTTCTGCTGGTATGTTGTTGCATAGTTTTCTTTCTGTCTGCACCGTCTGAAAACTAAACCTCTAATTCTTGGTTGTTGAAATGTGGAATCTTTGATCGTCTTCTAAACTCAGCATTTGTCTACATTTTCTTGTTTCCAGGTGTTATCGGTGATGGATTTATGGCTCGTGATCTCACAATCCAGAATACGGCAGGCCCGGACGCACACCAAGCCGTTGCTTTCCGATCCGACAGCGATCTCTCGGTGATGGAGAATGTTGAATTCATCGGCAATCAGGACACACTCTACGCCCACAGCCTTCGCCAGTACTACAAATCATGCCGCATCCAAGGCAATGTCGATTTCATATTCGGAAACTCAGCTACATTCTTCCAAGACTGCGTCATTCTCATCGCCCCTCGTCAGTTGAAACCAGAGAAAGGCGAGACGAATGCAGTAACAGCCCACGGCAGGATCGACCCTGCACAATCAACAGGGTTCGTATTCCAGAACTGTGTGATCAATGGCACTGATTCCTACATGGCCTTGTATTACAGCAAGCCTGCCGTGCATAAGAATTTCCTGGGTCGTCCATGGAAAGAGTATTCAAGAACAGTTTTCATCCGCTGTAACTTGGAAACTCTGATCAAACCAGATGGATGGATGCCTTGGTCAGGCGATTTCGCCCTGCAGACTCTGTATTACGGGGAATTCGAAAATACAGGGGCTGGGTCTAATATCACGGAGCGAGTGAGCTGGAGCAGCCAGATTCCTGCCGAGCATGTTGGCTATTACTCGTTGCAGAATTTCATTCAAGGTGATCAGTGGATTCACACATCATCTAGCACATAAACAGCATCTTACAGTTTTGATTGCTGAATATGAGCTTCTAAAGATTAACCTTATAGGCATAGGGTGGTCTAATAGTGGCAATGCATGCAAGTAATGATACTTGTTGCCTGTTCTGCTGATAGTATGAGCACAATCCCATTCATTGTATGTTAAATGTATTGTCGCGCATTATTGCATCTGTAGCTTCATGAAAAGTTGCAAGCTGTTGAGGAAGTTGTTTATCAGCAAACCCTTGATTTTAATTCGTGTTCCGGAGTGTGTTGGGCGAACACTCTTCCGAACATGCCTAGGTGATCGGCTTATAGAACATATACTGCTACTTTAATGAGAATCAACAGAATGCAACAAAAAAAAAAACAGAATGCAACATAAATACTAGTAACGGGAAATTCATAATTATCATGAACGTACAGTTACTACAATCTTGAACTGCAGTATGTATCAGGGCAGGGCCTGAATTTTCGGATTGCTCGACCTACCCAAGATAGTGTTAAGAGGACTTATCCGGCCCATTATACGGTCTCAGTGCCTTGCAAGGGTCAACGGGCTTTGAAGAGAATCGAGCCCACATGTTGTGTGTCTCGTGAGTGCGTGTGCACCTGTGAGGTTGATTTTTAGTAGTTAGGTGAATTGCCCCCGAATAAAACCTTAGGTCCAAGGTATTTGAGTTCAACCTACCTAATTTATTTATACTTGAATATTTTGACTTCTCTGTCCGATGTAGGACATTTAACACTCACCATCAAGTCCGACTAGGCAAGCCCTATCGTACTTGAACACTCACACCGCATAAACGCAGTGGAACCTGCTCTGATAGTGATACCATGTTAAGAAGACTGGTTCGGCTCATTGTTCGGGTCTCAGTGCCTTTTGAAGAGATCCGGCCCGGCCCTCACAAGGGTCAACAGACTTTGAAGAGAATCGAGCCCACATGTTGTGGGTCTCTTGGGTGCGGGTGCACGTATGGGTTGATTTTTGGTAGTTAGGGGAATTGTCCCTCATTTTTTATAATCTAATGATTGATAATTAATAAAACATTAATGTCACATGACAAGCTTTTCTTATCCCTCTTTCAGGCGCCACAATTAGGGGTGGACAAATGACCTTCGAGTTTCGAGAAAATCCCGAGGTCCGGCCGGTCCGAAACCCGAAAAAAAAAATTGGGATGGGTTCGAGCCCTAAAAACAGGTCCCGAATCTAGTTTGGGACAGGATCGGGACTGTCCCATTTTAAAACGAGATAGGACCGAAGTCAAAACTAAAAATAATAAAATATTAAAAAAATTATTTAATTATATATAATTTTTTGTTTACTTACGTGGTAGTCCTTACTTAGTTAAGTTGTTGACTTACCTCTCCTGACTCTCATAATTTCATTCGAGATTTCGCAGTAGCGAAAAGTCGAGCCCTCCGCCCCTCCGTGTCGAAGATCTCCCGTGACTATCTTCTCCAAAATCTCGTCTCCGGCCGCCTCAATTCTTATTTTCTACGTCTCTCGTCCTATCTCGGCAAGAAATTGACTGTAAGTTCTACCTAAACCATTGAATTCAATTTTCCATGCAACTGCTTATTCACAATAACGACATTTTAATTTCTCATTCAAAAGATGAAAAAAATTACTACTTTGGGAGTTCCTCGTGAAAATCTTTTGTTTGTCAAATCTTATTCTAGTTTTGGCCTGATGTTCCTTGATCGAATAAGCCTATGTATATTTGTACCAGTGCCTATAAAATTAATTATATTTGTACTAGTAGACAGTAATGTTAAATTTGAAGATGACCTTTTTTTTTCTTATGTATATCTATCTTTTTTTTTTGATAAGTTTATGTATATCTATCTATATTGACAAGTTAAGTTCTTATCATCCCAGTGAGCAGAGGTAGGGGTGTCCAAAAATGCCCGGCGGCACCGGGACGACCGGTACCGGAACCCGGACCGGTACCGGGTACTGGTACCCGTCGGACCCC
>JAOYMZ010029546.1:0-16862 GCA_025802335.1 Pinguicula primuliflora | reverse complement strand
GAAGAACAAGTAGTGAAAAAAAAAAGAACCCATTAATGGCAATAGAAGGCCCATGCATGTATAAAAAATTGTGCATTTATCTAACTCCAAATTGCAATGAATGAAAAGGAGTCTCCCATAACTATGTACAGTTCTCTTTTTCGTCAGCATATTAATTTCTACAAGTGGAATCTCTTCTGAAATTTTGCTATCTTTGTCCTTTGCATACCTATCAAGTATCATCTCACTTTCATTCTACAAATATTACCTAATGTCACAAGGTAGGATTTAAAGTCAGTTTGGAAAATCATTACATGTTTAAAACTGAGTATGAGATCCCGAGTCCGAGTCCGAGCCCGAGCCCGAGCCCGAGCCCGAACCCGAACCCAAGGCCAAGCCATACTCCAATCTTGGATCAACAATTAATCTTGTCTTATTTGCTATCCCTAGTGTCTTAAATGTGTACCTGTCTAGACCAAAGCTAGAATAAAGACTGGGCATAATAATTTGTAGGCGTTGTTTTGTTTAAAAAAATATAATTTATGATCGATGTTATTTTGAATTTGGGAAGTATACAGTGAGGAAAGAATTGTATAGTATGCAATGCCCTCGTGACATTGTGGGATTGGCTAGCCAGCGAATCCGAGCAAAAGTATTAAACACCGGCCCACCTACCACATTATATAATTCTTTTCTCACTGTACGCCCCCTAAACCACATTATTTTCGGTTGTTTACTACTTAATTTCAGGTAACACTTTTGCTAAAATAATTGAGTCGGCCCAAAATTATTTAAATTAATAAGAAAATAGAAAAAAGAATATCAATAAATCTTATATTTCTCTCTCCGGTCAGTGAAGTCTGGGCATGACCCGACCACGTATGTTTGGAGCGATCTCCAATTTCCTCCATTGCTGACTCAAACGGGGAATCAGAGCAAGAAGCTTGTACAGCAATTTTACCCAGAGGTTAGTCGGAAATGGAGGCCCTCCGCCTTGGGACCAAAGCCGGCGGCGTGATACTGCCGCTTCTATCCTCGATGAAATCAAGAGATCCTTCCTCACGGCGAGTTGTTCGCTACTCTACTCACCCCAAAAGTGGGTTCTGTTTCTTTTATCGATCATTGAAATATTTTTTTGGGGATAAGTCATTGAAAAATTCCATGCGGTATTTTTGTCTGTTGAGTCCAGAACCATTTTTTTGCTGCTTGTGTTCGACAGGTCGTGATAATTGCAATGATTCCAGCAGCGATTCGGATTCCAAATCTGATTCTTTCGAGGCTGGGCTCGTCCCAATTTTCGGAAATAGCTTTCTTTCCAAGGTTAGTTTTCCCTTTTTTGTTCGCCATATGCTAGAGAATTTTCCTCTACAGATTCCTATCTCCTTCACTAGCAAACTGTGATGAATTTGAAATTGGGAACAGTACGTGCGGATCTACCGATTTTGTGCTCACCATCTACTGAATTGGTTAGCTTCAATTTGTGCGGATAAAGTTTTTTTTATTGAATTCCCTTACAGGATGCTGCTATGGGGCTGATTCTTAGTGCTGCTAATGTTAGAGGATGGACTACTGGTTCTGGCATGGAAGGTCCACCAACTCCAATTGGATCGGACTCGGCTTCTGGGACTGAGAATGTGTCTACTTTCCCATGGTCACTATACACTAGATCTGCTCGGAGACGTATGAGGGTGGCTTTTACTTGCAATGTCTGTGGCCAGCGCACAACTCGGGCCATCAACCCTCATGCATATACTGATGGCACTGTCTTTGTTCAGGTACATTTGTCTTCCTTACTGATCATTTTATTTTGGGTGTGTATGCACTTTGCAGCTTGCTGTGTTTGTTAAGATGTGGCGAAATTTAGATTAAGAAATCGGCAGCTTCTTTGAGAATCATTCTTATACAAGTGACTCAAAAAGAATGATAGGTGATGTAGCAGAAGTAACTTGGCTTGTTAGAGGTATTACTTGAACTGAACTTGGTTTTCTTCTGGCAGTGTTGTGGCTGCAATGTTTATCATAAGCTGGTGGACAATTTGAATCTCTTCCACGAGATGAAGTGTTATGTGAATTCTAGCTTCAATCCGAACCCAAACGATGGAATGAGCTACGACGTCTTCGACTTGGATGAACACAATGATGAGAATGATACTTTCCCCCGCTTGTGAAAGGTGAAAACGTTGTGAATTCATCCTGCTGATAATTTAGAATGTAAATCTGTTCTTGTTGCAATTAGTGATGCAGTTGTAATTGTGGTTGAATAAGCGGCATCAGCGCAAGATTTGTACAGTGATTCACCTTTGAAAATGTGATGTAAATTCGTAATCTGTTTTCTATTGGTTCATTGAATTTGCTCATGAAAATTCACTGTGATGTTTTTCAGTAGTTTCTTCCTTTATAGGTATATTACGGGATGGATAATGGTACTTGTACACTCAAAATTGATACACTTCATAAATGCCCTTTTGTGATCACAACCACACATTAAAAAATGAGTGTGGTTGTATGTGATTGTGATGGTTGCGAGTTTATGAGGTGCGTCAATTTTGAGGGTACATTGCTTATTGCGGATACAAGATCATAGAAGCTTAATCTAGAGACGACAAATGGGAAGCCTGAGTTTCCCTTTTGATTGCTTCTCATTCCAGGAGGAAGAACACTCCTGGCTGACTCTTCGGTTTATCCAGGTTTCTTCCTGCACAGCACCACTGAACTGAATCTGACCCTACACCTTGAACTATTGGCCTTATATATTGTTGCCATGTGCAAAGACAGGTTTTCCAAGATATTTCTGCTGATCTTGGATAGGAAAATATAGTTGGGAACACTGTAATTTGCCATTGGTTTGGCCATATGTGAATTGTACTACGCTTTTAGGAGATTCTGTATTTCTTGTACGACACATTACTGCAAGTTCTTAATGTGTATTTAAAAGATGGGTCTTTGTGCTCAAATCTTCCATCTCTGTTTTTGCCCTTCTGCCCCTATCACCCTTCTCCTGCATAGTTCATCAATAAGCATCATTTCTCCCGTTTCGGGGAGTAAACTATACAGTATCTATGTGACACTATGAGATTGGTGTGACAGGTAATTGTGTGTTTAAGACTTTTGTGCGAGCGCGTTGACACCTCCAAAACGGCGACGTTTTAGGTGACTAACTCACCACCGCACACACTCTTTTTCCCATTTCTCCACATGTATGGATACTCTACTCCATGTTCTTCTGGGTTTTCTTCCATCCGCACTACAGTCTACAACCAATGTAATAAAAACAACAAATTCTCCTTGGCAGAAAAATGATAGCCAACTAAAATTTCTCCACCAAATTTTTATCCCCATCCACAGTTTGATCCAAAGAGAGAGCCTCCCATTTTACACCTTACATCCTACTCATCCAACAGAATCCAAGCAAACCAATCCGACAATTTCTAGCAGATAACACACCTTATCTGATCTGGCTTCTCACATCACACACACCACAAACACAATCACAAGGAAAACACTCTCTGTTTGTCTTCCACTCCACGTATATAATCCATCTTCACCTCCATCTTCTTCTTGATTTCCATTACGATTTAATCCATTCTAGTTTCTTCAGACAAAAACACATTAGAAATGGCTTCTGTCACCTCTGCAGCTGCTACCATCCCTTCATTCACCGGCCTCAAGGCCGGCATCTCAGCCGCCAAGCCCGCCGCAGCCCGTGTTGCTGTTATCCCACCTGCAGCCCGTAGGCTCACCGTGAAGGCCTCGTTGAAGGACTTCAGCATAGCGTTTGTAGCCAGTGCTGCAACTGCCATCCTAGCCAGTAATGCGTTGGCCATTGAAGTCGTTCTTGGTGCTGATGATGGCGGGTTGGTTTTTATCCCACAGAACTTTGAAGTGGCAGCAGGGGAGAAGATAATATTCAAGAACAACGCCGGTTACCCCCACAACGTCGTGTTCGACGAGGATGATATCCCAGCAGGCGTAAAACCTGAATTGATTTCAATGCCGGACGAAGATTATCTCAATGCCAAAGGGGATATTTACTCTGTAACTTTGACGGAGAAAGGGAGCTATAGTTTCTACTGTGCTCCTCACCAAGGAGCTGGCATGGTGGGAAAGGTGATAGTGAAATAGACTGTGGCATTTCATCAAAACACTTTGGTGTCTGAATATGTTATCATCTCATTTTTGTGCACTCAAGTCATTGTAAAGACATGTTAAATATGTTCTATGGGTGAGATTATGAGTTCTTATTCCAAGAATGTTACTACATTTTACATAATTTAACAGAAAAGAGAAGATCCTGTGTAGTTCATCTAAGGATTCACATTATAAATACAATGATCATACAAAACAATATATATATGTATCTAGTTTTCTATGTAGTCAAAGCATCAGGCAAGCTAGTTGGAGCTCCTAGCACTTTACCACCAACATCTGGAAAATTCTCATATCCAGGCAAGGGGTTCACCTTTCCTTCAGAGTTCACTTCCACAGGGTATTTAAGGATGTGCCCTTGTAATGGAGTGAACTCTTCAGTAGTGTACCTCTTCCAATTTTCTTCAGCAACACTGTTTACATACCTCACGCAGTCCATGTTTGCTGGATCCATGAAGCAGTCTTCAAGTTTCCCTAGATGCTCTGCCCAGAGGGACATTCTGTAACCGTATACCTGCAAAATATACACGATTTTCAGAAGGGGATACGAAGTTGTTGCAATAGCTTGTTCTAGTCTCAGGGAAGACATAGTTTGAGTACCTGGCCACTTGGATGCTTCTTCTTCTTGTTCCAGGTGTAATGAGGCTGATAGGCTCCCATGGCAATCTCCGTATCTCTCGATCCGGCCATGGACCGTTGATTGATGTTGGCCGAACCGAGTATTACATACTCATCATCCACTATCATTCCCTTGGCATGAACATAAATCATGAATCTTCCAAATTTCTTTGAATCAGTCTGGCAGGAGTTAAATCCAAATTGAGGAGGATGAAGAGCTTAGATAGACATACAAATAAGAGGAGGAAGAATTTGCTTACTGTACTGCAGCTTGGTGATGTTTCACCATTTACGTTATGGTCGAATTCCTCCCGATTGCCTAGACAGTAAAAGTTCAGGTAATCCGTAGGATGTGCTTCCTCCATCTGGCAAGACCTGAGTTCTTGAGCTATAATTTCATACATCATTTTCATCGTTTCGCCCTAGCGCAGAGAGGGATAAACTTGAGTTTCATATCACACAGAAACACGAGAAGTCGGAACATATATCCTTCCAAATTATCTATCACCTGCCAGTATAGGATTTCTTGTACTGATGCAGAAGTGGGAACTCCCTCAGGCCACATAGGTATAACGACATAAACCGCAAATCTCTCATTTGCCTTTATTTTGCTGGCAATTTTCAGTGCGAGCTCAATTGGTATCAGATTGTCAGCACCTACCAAAACGAATAGGTCAAGAACTACATGGGAGATAGGAAGATTAGAAGTTGCCAAAGAAGCAATGTACCAGCATCTTTATAGGAAGGCCAGGCAAAAGATGATCCGAGGAAATATTGATTCTCAATATATATGTAATGCTGTGCAGCTCTTATTGCCTGTATATAAGCCATCTGAATACTCCGGTCTATAACCAAATTTTTCGTTCGTTCCAGATTCTGACAGCAATGATTGAAATCATAAGTCCAGGCTGACTACAGAAAAAGGTGACTTGAATCTGGAAGAACAAATAATACCTGTTTCTCAGCTGCACTGACACTTTTGGGAAATCCTTTTACAGATCCTGAGTCTATAGACCGGAAGACCTGTTGATATCAAATAAACGCCGTAACTATCAAACTAGCAGCCTCATACCAAATACAGAAGTCTTCATGAAGCAGTTATTACCTGCACATGCCAATTCTCAGGATCATGTTCCTCTGAAACCCACAATGAAGGATGATCATTTGGAACATTTGCGGAAGGACTTGTTATCCATGATATGCGTTCGATCTTGATTAATGCATCCTCGTGCCAACGAGAAATTTTCTTAAACTTCTGTCCAAGTTCAGACCACTTGGTGGCTCTTCTCCACCGTTGTTCGAAGTTTATGAGCACATCATATGCAGCAGGTCCTTCGATTCTGCAGTGCAAATCATGCCATGGTTGTCTGGGGGCCTTCTTTCCTGGCTAGAGCGTGTAAAAATACTGAATAACATTTTCACAAATATGAGTCGTCATTGGACGGTTAAGACTCCAATATAGCAGTTCCTTACGGGAAATGTAGGATTATGGAAGTCATCCTTAAAGACTGTGTCGAGGTCCCGAAACAGGCGATGCCCAGGGGTATCATAGCGTCCATCACAGAGGTCCAAACCACCGATAAATGCAGATATCTTCCGGTTATTACCATGGCCTTGTGTGTCCACAATCACACACTTTTGATGGTGAGTATAAAGCGTTCCAACAACCTGCATATCACATGAGCAAAGCAAAGCTGCTGATTGTTGCATTTAGATATCATCATAAATGAACCATGTTAGGAGAATCGAAGCGTGCCTGCTGCTTGAAAATGCTAAGCTTACTGCTTGCGTAACGAGGAGCCAGCACACACGTCACAGATGAGTGCTTGAAAAATTTCTTAGTTTCTTCATCATGAGTTTGCATCACTCCTTCCTGAGGCCAAACGGTACACAAGTGACAAATTTTCTCTCATGATCCAACTCCAAATTCACTATATAATTTGCAAAACCATGAAGCGTGTGTTTTCATTACAAAAGGAAAATGAGAAGTTAAGACTTCTAAACCAGCAAACACTGAACTTGCCGAGAGGAGTTTCACAGAAGCTACTGGAATTACTACCTAAACACTTCCACTATTTTCCTCAACGCGTGAATATCAATTTTGTAATGGCACAATTATCTAGCAAACCACGTTTATCATCTCCTTCTACTTTGAAAACGCAAAGATTTAACAAAAGAAAAGCATATCCAGTACCGTTTTAAGCAAGGGCTTGTTGTGTGAGGTCTTGTCATCCCAAACCAACAACAGCACTCTCACCCCTTCTTGAGACTTGTACTTCAGCAAATCCCCTAAATTCAAATCGCCACCATTTGGTAAGGATTTCGTCGGCTCCCTCACCAGCTTTACCTTATGATAAACAGACCATCCAACAATATACACCAAATGGTGAGCCTCCAGTATAGCATGGCATATATCCTCCCAACACTTTTGGTGCACATAGTTAGTCCCATCATCCAACTTGATCTCCGGCAGCATTCCATCAATCACATGTGCATCTTGATAAAGTGTAACTTGTCCACCCTGCCGCCATGGGAAATAACTCTGTTCCAATCCATAGTTCTCTGAAATCCCATTTAGGTAAATTGGATTTTTGTGGCAAGGATGAAATGCCATTTGCAATCTGATAGCCGTTTCAGGTTTATGGAGCTTCCCGTTGCATCCTACTACCGGAAACCACTCGTCTATTGGCTCACCGGAAGCAATACTCTTTGCTGGAACGGTGGCAATTCCAATGAGTTGGGCGCCAAACATGTCATTGTCTTTCACCTGGAATTCCACCTGAAGCCATAAAGATTACCAAACTGAAGTCTTCTACACAGATTATGCGAAATGACATTTGAAGTCAGAATAAGCAGTTAAATTGTTTATAGAAATCTTGTTTATGCACTTTTCCCAAAATCTTCTAGTAACTTTTACTCATTTTCTCTAAATTTCATCAATGCGTGATCTAACAACACAGCGTAAAGCAAGATTTCTTAAATCTGGGTGAACAGTCCAGAAGACTAACAATTGAAATATAACTGCAACTTTACCGTTAGCAAGATATAGAAAGGCACCTCCTTTACACAAACTCAGATACGTTTATTTTCCAGATGCAAGTACAAATAAAGAAACTTTCAACATTATCAGAAAGTTTCCTAATTTAGAAGTTCATCACTTTTACTAAGTTTATCATTCATTAAATTCCCACTAAATCCATCCCAATTTTTTCACCTGAGAAACGGGGTGGGCCAGGGGGATCTTCATATGCTCATCCCAAATCGGATTCTGCGAATTCGGTATGACCCGGGTCCGGGCAACCCGTGCTCCGGCCAAGCAGACCGTAACATACGGATCACTGGTGATGATCTTCTTATGGAGGTGGTGCTCTCCGCCTCCTCCTCCTCCGATCTTGGATGCAAAAGGCTTCCGGCAGACCTCAAATGTGGTCAGAAAGCGGCGGATTTGCTCGCTGATCATGTCCATGTTCGGCAATGACCGGGCTTCGATGATTTTTAGGTCAAGATCTCCATGGAGATATATAATATTGTCGTTAAGGTTGTCGCAGGCCATGGACGCGGCGGAGGGTGGTCCGGTGGAGGTAATTTTTTTGGTCTCCGCCGTACCGAGCGGTGGCGGAGCGGAGGGGGAACAGTGATAACTAACTGCTCTGGAGAGACGACTTCCGGTTTCAATGCGCCGTCGACGTGGGGGCAACGTGAAGATTGGTGCTTTGTTTAAAAGTCCAAATCTAGTATGTGAGGGGGGATAAATATGGTCTCATCATTAATAGAAACTTCAAATTAGAAAAAGATATAATTGCTACTTGCCAGTTGCTTTATTCTGACTTCAATGTAACAAAAAAAAAAAATAACACGTGAAAATCAATATAAACATGGATTTTTTTGTTACGTACGTAAACGGCCAGAACTTTTCGCTTGAGCTTGAACCACATATATATATATTAGGACTTATCCAAAAAAAAAAACCCTATATATATTAGGATTTTTTTCTTCTCCAAAAAAATCAGTTCCCCCAAAAAACTGATTGTTCGTCGGATATATTAAAAAAAAAAAACCAAAATCTCTTTCTTCCTAATTTCTTAACGGTGTTTCTTCTCGTTCGCAAAAGAATTTTGGTCAAATCCTCTCTTCTTCTCGTACGCAATTTCAGCAACTGGAAATTGCTGGCGGAAGAATTTGTGTAGCAACCAAAAGAATTCCTGCAATCAAAAGAATTGCAGCACAATTGCAGCAACTGGGAATTGCTGGCGGAAGAATTTCAGCAGCAACCAAAAGAATTCCTGCAACCTATTCAGAATTCTTGCACAGTTTTGAAAAGAGAATATATGCGGATTGTAAAAGAGACACAAGGATTTACGTGGTTCGGGAGAAATCCATACTCCACGGGAAGAGTGTTCTCCCAGTTTTTTTCTCTTATATAATCTCACGGTTCTTTTCTCATATATATACAAGGAGATTTCTCAACTACCATAAATGGAATCTCTTTCAATTAGGGATGTGATCCCTATAATTTAGGGATCACAAAAAGGGGAAAGGATTTGACAAATCCTTTCCTTAACAATTGGCTCCATGTGAAGGGACCATCACAATAGTCGCTGAAGTTGCGAAACTGCCCAGATTGGTGTTCAGCTTTGTCTGGGTGGTTAACAGGGCGGCTGACACACACAGTACCCGAGACTGACCCAAAGCTGTCACCGACCACCTCTGACACTCGAACAGGCGAAGTATGATAGCTTGGAATCGTCGATTTTCCCTCTGAACGATGCTAGTGTATTGAAGATTCTATAAAGCTAATGTTTGGTATTGTGATTAAATTCATCGATGATGGAAGTCACTTATTGGAAACTTTGCATATCTTGTTTAACAATCGTGTAGATGACGCCGTGGGCGTACAAATAGATAGGATCACACGTGGTTTAAATAGATAAGGATCTCAATCATTCAAATGGGGCTAATCTAATGGGTTTTTAATGGATAATGTTGTTGAAGAAATTTCGACTCGTGATCTGTGAGTGCAATTGTCACTTCCAAAATAACTAAAGGCATGTTTTGCGCCAATTGCTTATGATGCTAATTATGCTTACAAGCACTTTTTAAAATAAAATAAGTGTTTTGCATAATAGAAATTTTTTTAGAATCTTTCTCTTTTTAAAAATAAACTTAGGAGCATGGGCGGATCCAACCCAGTGCCTGGCGAGGCATAAGCACCCCAGCCCAATACAAAAAAAACCAAGTTGGGCCAAGCCCAAAAAGTTATTAACCATTAATTTTATTTCTATTTTTTGGCTGAATGGGCCATTCGGCACTCCCGTCAAATGAAGGAAGAACTCGGCCCAAACAAACTAACAAATAGATTGGGCGCTAGTTTCAAGCCCGAGCTACAGCTCAAGGTCCATTTTACTCACTTTTCTTATTGTCTTAATAAGTCCTCCTCTTTTATAAAGATCAGTGACCCACACATTTTATTGTGCAACCGGTGTGGGAGATACTTTAAAATAAGTTAGCAACTTGGATGGAAATTGATGCAAATGATTATCTCTGTTGGGTATAAACTTGGGTTGATCATCCATTGATTGGTTGAATTTGCTAAATTAAATGTTGCTGCCATGGTATATGGAACACCGTCCGGACTCCTTCAACTGTCGTCATGCTTCATCCGCCAGGCTATTGGCGAACTATGGAGATGATAAAGCTTTAAAGCGTGCTTTTTTGCTCTGCCTTCTGTATGGGCGTAAATCGATCTTTCCTACTTAGGTTACGTGCTATGTTCGGATCAGAGGTGCCTTTTTTACACATCATATGAGATGACAATGAGTGTAGTTCTTGAAAAATGTCTATCAAACAAAACCAAGTTTTCCCAATTGATGGTTCCAGTTTATTGCAAGTCTCTTTAAGGCTCGAAATTCCTCTTATATATTTTTGTCAATCTAATGTCAATACTTTTAGTGTATGAGCTTTTGTTCGACAAGTTCCAGCTTTTGTTCTTGTTAAGCAAGTCAAGATGGAGCCACCAACATTAAATTGTGTCAAGGAAGTCAAGATGAAACCGCCCACATTAAATCAAGGCGTGAGCTGCCTCTGATATTGTGTGATCTTGCTCCCTGAAGATCCGCATGTTGTCTAAGCTAGATAGTGTAGATAATTGTCAAAGGCACACCATATAGGACTTAGCATGTTGTCTATATATATAGTAACACAACTCTGTAAAGAATTAAGTAAGGGAAATACAACTGGTCTTCCACTTCTTCAATCCTCCACCTCTGCAAAGTTTCATTCTCTTCTTCAATCTTTCACATCTACAAAACTTTTCATGGTATCAGAGCCACTATTGCTTACGCAGTGAAAATTCATTCGGTCCTGAATCAAGTGTAAGATTCAATCGTGCCTCTGTCTGATCTGTGTAGTTATCAGACTATCAGCAAGTGCTGATCTTTGAATTCAGATCAAAGTGTCCTTGATCTAAGTTTGTTTCTGGTCATTCTTAATAATCTGCAGAACAGTAAGTACTCTACAGATTGGCTTGTTCAACACACAGTTCACCATATCCAGTATCCATATCAAGTATCCAGTATCCTCAACAACACACGGTTCACCATATCCAGTTCTACAAACATATCCTTATGGCTTCAAGCAATCCTACAACATATCCCTATTTAAATTTATCACAAGTAGTATCCGTGAAGCTGAATTCAAAAAATTACCTGTCATGGATGTCCCAGATTGTGCCTGTCCTTAGAAGCTATGATCTGATAGCGATTGCAGACGGCTCTTCACCATGTCCTACAGCAACTATGCCACTACCCCTAATGCAACTGATGAACAGAGGCTTGCACCAGCCGTTGTGAATCCAAATTTTCTGGATTGGTATAAGAAAGATCAACTTGTTCTGGCCTTAGTCAACGGGTCTCTCTTGGCAGAAATACTTGCTGATACCTATGGCTTAACCAGCGCTGCTGTAGTGTGGGATAAACTCTCCCGACGATTCTCTCCGAAAAACTCATCCAGGATTCTGAATCTGAAACGCAAGCTTCAAAATTTGAAGCAAGGTACCCAGACATGCTCTGTCTTCCTTCAAGCCGCAAAATTGATTCGTGCTGAACTCTCGATCGTCGGGCAAATTGTGACCGATGACGAGTTAATAGACTATGTTACTGGTGGTCTCTCCTCCGCCTTCCAAATGTTTGTCCCCCATATCTCGTTTGCTCGACGACTGGGAACTCTCTCGCTGGAAGACTTTGAAGATGAGCTTGTAACTTACGAATCCCTAATCCGTGTTCCTGATGACAAACAGGGAAACCCGGACGCAGTTGCACTCTGGTCCACCAATGACACTATCGAACTCGGCGACCCACGCCAATACATGCCCATCGTAGCTCGTATCGCGGAGGAGGAGGTCGGGACAGATTCGGTGGGAGTAGCAGATTTGGGGGAATAAACTTCAGCCGCGAGTGCTCATTCTCCGCCAGAGGTCGATACCAAAATCCATCGCCTGGCTACCGGCATTTCGGCGAGTATTCTAGTCAAAATTCCCAACCTCAACGGTTTTCAGATCAGGCGGCAGGATTTCAGTTCTCTGGTTCGAAGTCTCAAGTCGTGATTTCTCAAGAGATGGTTTTCAGATCAGGCTGGCCCAGGTTCACGGTATTACGGGCCTCACTTTAGCACACATCCAACTGGACTGAATTCACAGGTTTAGGGGCATAAATTCAGCCCACATCCTCCTGGACTCATCATGACAAATGGACCAGGCTAGGTCTCACAGTCCAATTCAGGCCCAAACACAGCAAGACCGTATTCCTGTCAAATCTGTGGCGGCAACAGTCACACGGCTCTGGACTATTTCAATCGTATGGATTATACTTTTCAAGGCCACCACCCTCCTGCTAAACTTATGGCCATGGCTGCTCAGTCCAATGTCGCTCTTGATAATGGGTTATGATTTGCTGATTCCGGAGCCAATAATTATATCACTAATGATCTGGCTAATCTTTCTGTGCAGGACCACTACTCCGGAGGAAATGAGGTGGCTGTAGGTAATGGAGACTCTCTGAAAATCCAGCACACTGGTTCCCTTACTTGTCAAACCCCAGCTGGTCCTCTTGTCCTTTCCAATGTTTATCATTGTCCAAAGGCCTTTGCTAAACTACTATCTGTCTATAATTTTTTTTGGGATAATAATTGTTTCTTTATACTAACCAAATATGGTTATATGATGAAAGACAACAAAACGGGGAAGACACTCCTGCAAGGACCTAGTATCAATGGGCTATATCCGGTAAACCTGTCTGATTCCTCAAATCCTAAATGTGCATTGACGGGTATGGTTGGTGTGACAGCATCTATTAATAATTGGCATGAGAGATTAGGTCACTCTGCTGCTCCTATAGTTCAACGTTTAGTACGGCTTAATAAATTGCCTGTTTCAGGTTCTAGTTGTTTAGATTTTTGCGAAGTATGCCAATTTGGTAAAAGTAAATAGTTACCATTTCCATCATCAGCGCGTGTTTCTAGATTTCCGTTAGAACTCATTCATTCTGATATATGGTCAGCATCGGTTTCATCCAACACTGGTTTACGATACTATGTCATATTTATCGATGATTTTTCGCGCTTTACATGGTTATATCCCCTTGCACACAAGTCTGACGTTTTCAAAAACTTTGTTGATTTTAAAGCACTTGTGGAAAATCAGTTTTCACGCAAAATTAAGCAATTTCAAAGTGATGGTGGTGGGGAGTAGGTCTCACACGCTTTTTCATCATTTTTGTCAAAATATGGCATAATACATCGGATATCCTGCCCACACACCTCACAGCAGAATGGAGTGGCCGAACGTAAACATCGTCATTTAGCGGATATGAGTCTTTGTTTACTGTCTAGGGCACGACTACCTCGTAATTTCTGGCCTGATGTCGTCTTTACTACAAATTATATTATTAATCGACTGCCTACACCTATGCTTAATTATGACAGCCCATACTCCCTACTTCATGGTACCACACCCGATTATTCAATGTTTTGCGTGTTTGGGAGTGTATGTTATCCTTTGTTACGTCCTTATAACAACACAAAGTTCATGTATCGTAGTAAAAGATGTATCTTTTTAGGGTATAGTACAAAGCATAAAGGGTGTAAATGCTATGAACCTCTCACTAAATGGGTTTACATATCTCGCAATGTCATTTTTGATGAGGGAAACTTTCCATGACTTCATAAAATCGCCTCTGACATCAGCCCTACTGGCGCGTCTTCGTCTGATTTGTTGTCTTATCCAGGTACTCATATTTTGCCTCGACAATTACATGCTTCAGACTTATGTTCATCTAATTTGGTTTCAGACCCTCTGCCATTCGTCGTTTACACTGCTCCTGGTGGTATGCCGTCAGGCTTTGACCCACCTATTGCTGAGTTTGAACTGACGAATGACACACAGCTAATCTCTATTCCTGATATGTTGCATGCGCCTTTGCTTGACTTGCCTCCTCTGACGGAGCCTACTCCCGTGACACCAGGTGGTATGCCTTCGGGCCTTGACCCAACTGTTGACTCTGGAGCTAGTCTACATTCAGAGGAGCCAATCAACATTGACTTACCATGTGACGCATCCGGTATGGAGGTCCCCTCACCTTCAGAACCCTGTCCCCAGGTTATCCCTTATAACTCTTCCCGACCTGTCACTCGTAGTCCAACAGGGTCTCTTAAACCCAAGTCATTTTCTAATTTTCATATGTACTTTGCATCCAAGTATCCTGTATGTGCTATGACCAGTGTGCAGATTCCTCGAGAACCATCCACCTATCTACAGGACAAGTCTTCTCTAAAATGGTGTGCTGCCATGAAAGATAAATATGATGCATTAGTTGCTAATTCCACGTGGTCTCTTTGCCCCCGATCGCCCAACCACAACATTATTTGAAGCAAGTGGGTATGCAAAGTTAAAACCAAGTCTGATGGATCCATCAATCGATACAAGGCTCGGTTAGTGGCTCGTGGTTTTGAGCAGATATATGGACTTGACTATGAGGAGACCTTTAGTCCAGTCATCAAACCATCCACTATTCGGATACTTCTTTGTCTGTCAGTACAGTTTAGTTGGACTATTCGTCAGCTTGACGTCTCCAATGCCTTCTTGAATGGTGTTCTTCTAGAAGAGGTATATATGGAGCAACCACCAGGCTTTGTCTCATCCACTCATCCTGATCATGTATGCCGTCTCCACAAAGCTCTGTATGGCCTTCGGCAGGCTCCACGGGCCTGGTATATCAAGCTCTCCACTAGTCTTCTCTCCTATGGCTTCAAGTGCTCGCAGCTTGATACGTCCTTGTTCACCTTTCACCGGTTGGATACTCACCTTTATGTGCTTGTCTATGTTGATGATATCTTAATTACTGGTACCCATCAAGGTGCGATAGATGGTCTAGTCACATATCTACAGTCTGAATTCAAGCTTCGCGATATGGGAGAGATCAACTACTTTCTTGGGATGCAAATTACTCGGGATGCTACAGGCTTGCACATTCGCCAGAGTAAATACATCTATGATCTTCTGGACAAAACCAAAATGCTTGGAGCCGAGCCAATGTCATCACCCTCTTCTACTGATATTTGGACCAAGGATTTGTCAGGGGATCCACTCTCTTCCTCAGAGCTTACTACGTATAGGAGTACAGTCGGAGCTCTGCAGTATTGTACCCTCACTCGACCAGAGATTGCCTTTCAAGTTAACCATGCAGAAATGCAGAATAACCCGGAGGCATGTGCATATACACATTTTCATGAAGATCTCCGTGCAGAAATGCATTATGAACATCCATCTGATGTGTCTCCCATCCACGAACAGCAGCGACCGCAAGCAAGGCACGCACCGTGACCAATTTTACGACGGGAGCAAATATTTCAGCAAAATCAACACCCTCCGTTTGTCTGTTACCCAGTGCGACAAGCCGAGTCTTATGACGTTCAACAGTTCCATCAGCACGAAATTTCGTACGAAAAATCCACTTACACCCAATAGTATGCTGATTGGAAGGTAATTCAACTAGACACCAAGTACCATTCGTTTCAAGAGCACGAATTTCATCTGCCATGGCCGTGCGCCATTCAGCAAATTGGACAGCCTGTTTATAGCTTGTGGGATCAACTGTAGATGTAACTGCAGCCAAAAATACAGTTTGTGCAGAAGAAAACCTGTTATTTGAGACAAAACTAGCGATGGGGAACCGCGTACCTGAGGATTTGTCAGTAGGAGTAGTGTGAGTAATGGGAGTCTTGGTGTCAGTAACATAATCTCTGAGCAGGACTGATGGTTTCTTGACCCTGCATCCATGACCAAGTGCGCCAGTGTCATCACACGGTGCACTACTAGTGGGTGCTGATTCGGGAACTGCGGGACAGTCTGCAATATGATCATGAGCAAGACTGTCCGAGCCAATCTCATTATCAGCACACGGATCTGAAGGTTCTGTTACTTCAACTGCACTGTGAATGGCATCATCAGTAAGTGTGGGTGCATCAAACAATTGCACACCCTGGCCGATTGCACCAGATAGAGGATCCGTGAAGCTTGTTGCATGCACATTAGTGGAGGAACGATGACTCCCCTGTTCATCACATCTTCGTCCTCCCTCCAAGTCCTGTTTCATGGTGGCATACGGAAAGATCGTCTCACTGAAATGGACGTCATGAGAGACAACAAATCGATCGTGTTCCATGTCATACAGACGCCATCCCTTTTTACCAAAGGGGTACCCAACGAATATGCACTTTGTACTCTGAGTGGCAAACTTATCCCTGGTGCGAGACTGGGTGTGAGCAAAGCAAAGGCACCCGAAAATGCGCAGTAGTCCGAGATTTGGTGGCCACTCAAACAACACTTCAAATGGACTCTTACCATCCAGAACAGGAGTAGGAGTCCGGTTGATAAGGTAGGCAGCAGTCAAGATACATTCTCCCCAGAATTTTACAGGCACATGAGACTGAAACTTGAGGGCACAAGCCACATTGAGGATGTGTTTGTGTTTGCGCTCAACTCTATCGTTCAGCTGCGGTGTGCTGACCATCGATGTTTGATGCAGAATTCCAGCATCAGCAAAATACGTCCGAAGGCACATAAACTCG
>JAOYMZ010029535.1:0-16862 GCA_025802335.1 Pinguicula primuliflora | reverse complement strand
TACAATGTATAAGCTTTTCAATGGTGCGATCAATTTCGAGAACGGATGGCTAATTGAAAAAATTGTACACGTAAGGGGAAAACTGACCACAATAAAACTGTCCATAAAAACTAGACTGATTGAATATAATATATATATATATATATATATATATATATAATGTGTATTAGATATAGAAAAATGACCTTATATTTTTTTGGGTATTTAATAAATTCATTCCATAATCAAAATGTTTTTTTTTCTTTTCTTTTCCAAAATGTTATGTATAGTGTGTTCGAGTAGTACTCAAAGCTATCCACATAAAAATTTACATAAAGATAGCCGACGAACCACGTCGCCAATCGTTCATTTAGCCACATGGATCTCTTCGCGACCTCTAGCGCGCCTTCAACACTATCAATCTAAGGATGCTGTTTCTCTCTAGCCAAATGTACCAAAAAATGACCTTATGTGAAGATTAATCAACCTTAGATGCAGAATTCAAATTGTGACCGTCAGATTCACATCATTTGTATAATCAGGATTAAAATTTTGTACGTATGACTCATTAATCTGGATATAAGGTCTTAACCCAAAATTTTTTGTTTGATATATACAACTAAATTCTTGTGTACTCAATACCATTGTGATCATGTGTACTTAATTTTCTAATTACAACCATCTATCATTGATTGTTGTTGAAATTGGTCACACCGTTAAGCTTATATATAAGAAACCAAAAGCCTTATGCTTTTGTCGTGGTTCCTACGACTTAATCGCTGGAAATCTCGTTACATTTTTTCTCTTTGGGTTATGTGGTACTTTATTAGATTTTAGAATTTCCGGCAAAGAAATTGCCAGAACTGCGATAGAGCATGAAGCTTTTTTTGTCTCTTGTATGTAGGATTTCATTGTTATGATTAATTGCGACAACGAACAATGGTAGGTAGACGTGATTAAAAAATGAGAACATTAAACCTCAAGGGGTCGACCTAGTGGTGGAAATCTCGAACTTAAGTCTCTAAAGAGGAACGAGGTCACAGGTTCGATCCCCACTTGATGCAAACAATTCTTTGGGGCCACGACCGCGGGCTAAAAGCTCGAGCTTTACCCGATCCATATGGAGGGATCGCTTTGCATTGATCACATGGATTAGTCGGGCCAAAAATAATCTCGGATACTATGATTATCCAAAAAAAGAGTACATTAGTGTTGAATATACGAGAATTACCGATTTAAGCATATCCTCATATACAAACTCAATTTTAATTCAATCCACTATCATCCGAGTAAAAAAATTAATCACAACAATGCAAATAATAAACATTATACCAAAAACTCAAATACCTAATACTTCAAGTTCAAATATCAAATATATATAAGGGTGCGGTTCCGTTGACATCTTCTTATACACATATTTATACACTTCTTTTTAATTCCGGTCACTAGGATCGCTCGTTGACGGAATTGTGCACATCGTTGGAATCCTTATGCATAGAAGATCACATGTTCAAGTATTGATCGTCGCCGGAATTTTCTAAAACCCTATTTAGGACTACTTAATCCAAGGTGAAATGTGAACCTTCCATTAAACGGTGATAACGTCGTCGGAATATTATCAAAACTTGAACATATGATCTTCTATGTATAAGGATTCCAACGATGTGCCCAATTCCGTCAACGGGCGATCCTAGTAGCGGGAATTGAAAACGTGTGTTCATTTGTGTGTTCATTTATATGGACATTGATCCTGTCCCATTAAATATTATATCATATATTTTTTGGTATAATGAGAACCGGGGGTATGAGGATTTTTAGGGGGGGGGCAGGTGCTCCCCCTTAGTCCTTATAAGATCCGCCATTGGTGTGTAGGTGCGTGCAGGTAGATTAATTTAATTAAGAATGTGATTATCCTCATTAAAATCAAAACTTATGGTGATTGTTTTTAGCCTACTTTCCTATTTATATTAGTGAATTTGGCTTGTTGCAACTAGCGTGGGACATTAGTTACAACACTCTACCTCAAGTCCAACTATGTAAACCATTTTAGACTTGGATTACGACGTGGATAATGCACAATCGGGTCAATTTCCATTATGAGATCAATTCTTGGGACTTCATCGAAAATAATTACGAAGACCTCGAAAATAATTATCGAGACCTCCTGAAATAATGCCCAAATCAGGCCAAACCCTCATGGATCCACCCATGGGGTCAATACTCAGGACTTTACTTGAAAATACTCTCGGGCCTCAGACTGCCTGCTCCGATATCATGATAAAAAACAGACCCCCTATCTGGGCTCGAGTCTCACGGTCGCAGGTGCGCGCGTGTGCGAATTAATTTAATTAAGAAGGTGGTTACACTCATTAAAATCATAAGATTATGGTGATTAATTGTAGCCCACTTGTCTATTTATATTAGTGAATTTGACTTGTTGCAACTAGTCCAGGATACTGATTCCCAAAGTGTGCATGTACGTGTGGGACAGTATATAAAAAAATGTGAGCTTATAGTAATAAAAGACTTAAGACTAAGGCTATATAGTGAACTACCATATTTTATTATATCCAGGTTGGTTTCTATATTTCTAATCCGTGTGGAACAAATACCTTTAACTCTCTCCCGCAAGCTCAACTAAGTAAGCCATACTAATACTTAATTATTTATATTATCTGAACAAATCCAATTAGCCTCGCAGACATCAAATCCATCAATAATTGGTGACTCTTCTGTAACTTGAATTATTTGTTGCATTTTTTTGTGGGTAGGCGTATAGAAGGCCCATTGGTGTGTGCATGTGGGTCAATGGATAAGTAAATGTGGGCTTACAATTTTAAAGCGAATAGAGTGAAGCACCACATATTATTATATAATAGTCTTTTTTCGGTTTATAATCTGTGTGAGGTATTTTTACTCTAACACCCTCCCAAAAGTGCAATTGAACAAGTCCCGTTAAAACTTATTTATTTTATATTATCTTAACTAGCCCATTTAACCGGAATGACTCTACATCCATCAACAATAATGAATTTTTAAAGTTTGAGTTATTGGGTATGCCTTACCTTTTTTTGTGGTTAGATGTATTGAGACACATGATTTTTTTTCTTTTATTAGACCATATTAAACTCCCATATGTTGAAAATTGAACTGACCTTACTCGATGGGTTTGAGCCCGTATGTGCACGTGTGTGAATCTAATATATAATAAATATGAACTTTTTAGTCTAATTCGTATAAGATATTTGTATTCTAACGCATCTATGGTGTGAAATGAAATCATCATAGCTGATCAAAAGTCTGTTTTTGATCATGGTTCCCTCCTGGCGGCCTCTTTTGAAGGATTAAGCTTGGGAAGAGGTAACAGAAGCTACAATTACTGTTGAACTTTCTATTGGTACGATTATTTTAAATGAATGACGGTGGGTGTACGTGTACCGGAGTTCACTGATAAAGGTATTTATGTATTTTGTTTATTTTTTTGTTCTTTTTTTATTTATTATTTATTTTTTGTTCTTTTTTTATTTATTATTTATTTTTTTTATCATTCACATCAACTTTTTGATGATTCTATTCTAAATAAATCTTGATAATAATCATCCCATTGGCATCCACCATTGTTCCCGCATATTGGAAAAACAGAGGCATTTTCAAATAATTTTACACGTTCCATTTGTTGGCTGCTCCATGCCTGAAATCAAAAAGGGCCACTGCTGTGCTGACGAAGGGGGACCTTTTGCACAAGAATCTTAAAGTGGGAGATCTCTTTGGGGGATTCTATATGGATTTCTTATTTTTGATTCCAATTTTTTTTACATATATAGATAGATGGTCAACAATTTTTCTCAATGGAGAAGACAATTCAGGCAACACGCATTAGCACTCACAAATGTTTTCTCCGACAGCTACAAGAATACTGATTGATCCTCACAAAATGGCAGGAACAGGGTTTCTGAGGGGACACAAAACCATGCTGACTAACTGTTCGATGGAATGCCACTTTGAGCTTTTCATGCAATATATTCAATGCTGCTTTCACTTTGATGTTGAAAACTTACTTTCCACTCACCATTGGGTGAGTTGAGTAGGAAACTTTTGTCATAAAGATTGATGGGATCTCACTCTCTTTTCTTCTGTGGAGCATATATTTTTTTCTCTCTATACTGCAAAGTAAATACCCACCTTTTTATTTCCTCCATATTCCACAAGCCTTTGTTCTTCCATCTCCCCCTTTGAGTTATCATGATACGACTGGGATTGTAATATCAGAACCTATGTTGCTGTGGTCGAAGGGTGACAGGTTGAAATGCGTGTCTAATTAAGATTTAATCTGTGTAGTTTTCAGTTTTCTTGTGGGGTGTGTGTGATATTGAGGATCATGTAACTGTTTTTTTTTTTTTTATCATGTAACTGGTTTAATCTAATTCACAGGACGAGTACACTTTGTTTGGTTTGATTTGGAGGTGATGGAAGAACTATTTTGCTCCACTTATTATAGTCATGTAAGAAAGGAAGGCCAAACACTTGAGTTTCCTCTTGGGCCACTTGTGCGTTTCAAACGAAAATGAAGACTTCATTTATATGTCTACCATGTGGTCGAAGCCTCGAAGGGCGTACTGACTAAGAGAGGCGGGCCGGGCAGTGCGTCGCAGAATTATTTTTCAAAAAAATAGATGTCCATGTCCAGCCCGCTAGGCACTAGCTTGTTATGCAGGAATAATTGGACAACTGACTTCCGCGAAAATTTTATTTTGAAATGTAACCTCCTATTTTATTTTTAATTTATTTTTATTTTTCTTTTACTTATAAGGCATTATAAGAAAAAGAAGAAAAGATATAAAATACTAAACCATTTTAATACCTTCTAATCAAGTCAATCGTCTGAAGACCTTTTACTAACTCATCTTCGTCGAAAGGAAAACCTCTCCGAAAATTAAAAAATTCGTAACCCTTCAATCGAAAACTTCAACTGGAATCCTTCAACATGTCATTCGAGAATTCCTCAGACATGCACGTGGACTTGGATCGAACAATTATCGATATCGTAAAGGAAATTCTTTTGACGCACACGCGGCAGACCCAACCAGCTTCACCGCTGTAGACGGGAAGAATGATGAACGACCCGTCAGAGTCTCAGGCAGCAAGAATGATGGTCGAACCGGAAATGTCGCAGGCTCAGAATTTGAATAGGGACGATGACTCAAGTGGACACATTGCAGGGTATTCCCCATCACCAAATCTTCTGGTACATTGTACGTTGTTCGTTGTGATTTGCGTTATGATAAACCACTTACCCGACTCTCTTGCGTTGAGAATGACACCCTTCTCTTCAATTTGAAGTTTTGTTTGATTATTGTCTACGTTTTATACACAGGTGAAAGACATTGAAGATCATTGGATAACTGCATTGCTGGAATTGGTCGGTGATGGGGCATATAATATTGATGACTCCGACATATAGTACGGCGATACTTTCCCTTGAATATGTGTAGATGACCGATCCAATGGGCATTATCACAGTGACTTGCCAGTACCCCAAATCCTCCTACTCATCAATATCAACAGCCTGATCAGACTGTTATCGGGAATGCATCACCCAATTACCAGGATGAGCACAATCAGAAGTTGTATAAGATCAATAAGACATTAGAAAAATTCATCAATGATATGCTTGAAAAAGATAAAAGTATTTTTGCTCATTTTGATTAAATTAAATCAAGGATGGAGAAAACGAGTGAAATGTTGTGTTCTTCGAATTGTGAGTTGAGGACTGTCGCAGAGGCTTTACACAAGTAACTGAATGTTCAGCAGGACGTCGGTGAAGAATTCTGAACCAAAAATGAAGCATCCAACAATGAATGAGATGTAATCGAAAGTAAAGTCAGGGTATGACACCTAATAAGACACATCCATCATTGGTATGCAGTAACGACATTTCGGCTGAGCGGAATGTACTCGAAAGTGGCATCGAGGATACGACACCTAAGATACCGCCATTATTGGTGTGCAGTGTTAAGATTTGGGAGACGAATAACGGTTACGGTGATGAAATTTTCACTGAAGATGTTGCTTCTAAAAAAGGAAAAGGAGAAAAAACAAGTAGTTCCAAGAGAAAACGGGGGCCTAGGCCAAAGGAGCACAAAGACTTAATTGTTAAACGAGTTTCTAAGAGGAATAAGGGATATGATCCCAGCTCGATGTTCGTAGAAGAGAAGAAAGACACACTGAATAATATCCGTGTGTGGATGAATATGGAGGACAGGATAGACACAGAAAGCTGGATGATATTCGAGGTGGATATGTTTGTATTTCAAGAGAAGACTTTCGAGCTCTTTTGGGGCTGATGTATGTCTGGATGAAACAGTAAAATTTAATAAATGGATTTGGTTCAAATTGAACATTTCTCTAACATATTTTTTCTTTCCATTTTATATCTCAGATTATTGATGAAATCCTCATCTGATGAGGAAGTGATCAGAAAAATATGCTAGCGTGTTTCCACAAAATAAGGCCATTGTCATGCCAAAATTTTGTGTTACTATCATCAGCAGAGGCAAAAAACAACAATGTAGTAATGTTAAGAAGTCACTGATGGACCATGTGATGACACGCCTACCCGGCCAGGGACCATCATGGTTGGATTGTGATGTAGTTTACGTGCCTTTGAACATTGAAAACAGGCATTGGGTGGTTGCCGTAATGGACTTGCGAAAGGAAAAATAGAAGTTATTGCCAACCAGCTAGATGCATACAATGATCAGGATTTGGGAAAATTTATAAGACCATTGTGCACTGTCATGAGGGACGTGATGAAGACTTGGCAAACAGACTTTAAGAGGAGGTGGGGTAAAAATCTTCCTCTCAAAATGGAATAATAGACGTAGAAATGCTTAAGAGGTGTGTCTTTCGAGGTCAAGCAGGGCGTGGACCTCACGTAAGTACATAATCGTATGAATAATAGTGTTTGTATCGTTAAACACTAACTAATGGCTTGTATGTTCTGATTTTATATAAACAGCAAAAACAGCGCTATCTCTATGTGCAAGAACATAGAACTGCACATGATGGGGATCAACGATAATTTAGAGAAATACATAAATCCTGATACAGTGAATCATTATAGGGAACTCTATGCCACGTCTATTTTCCAAAATGAATTGCCCATTTGAGGATGTCATGTAAAGACATGATAGTTATGTATTAACAACTTTTTGTATTAATGAGTTTACACATCTGGCGTAGCGGTACAGAAGCCACCATCCAATCAGTGTGTCATTTTCGATATATGTAGATGTAGCTACTTGATAGTTTCTTTCTTTAACATTTTGCATTAATGAGTTTATCAGAGTATCTATTATCGTTCGGCTCAAGACCATAATGGTCATATCGATTATCGCGAGGTGTTAATCTACATCTACAAATCATCACCGGGGTTGCCTTCTATGTCAGCTAGTAATCATTTCTCCTCTCAAAATTCCTCCCAGAGAGAAGATTGGAAAATGTGTTGCCGGCGTTGTTGATGATAATGGCCGATGGTGCTGATGCTACCGACTGCACGATTACTAACCTTTTTACAAACCTCACCGCACACACTGTCGCATGCACAGAAAACTACGTCTCCGTGATTGCTGACCTAGCCGTATATGCCTACTTGTTAGGAGATCGAGATGTGACTGAAACTGAAGCAGTTGCGCGTAAAAATAAATGCATCACACATTTTCTCCGAGCAAAGACTCCAAACAGTATAGCGTCTAAAGTGCGCGCTTTAGATGATTGTGTGGGCACTGCCCTAAGTACTCGCGCCAAGGTCCTCGGTGAGACAGTCACTTATGGCCTGCGAACACTGGCTGCACACACTGCATTTATTGCTTTTGATTCCACAAAGCTTGTCAACATCGCAACTGGCGCATTCGATGATGAATCCAAAACACTGTTGTTCGTGGAAATGACATTCATGCTTGTCGGTAAAATCGACCAACATTTCAAAGAGGTGGCCGATAGAGAATACATGGCTCGTTATCGTAGTCACGCGTACGATGCAGCAATTGCCTCATTCAAGGCCATCATCTCATCTCTTAAGGTCGTAGTCGGCTATCTCAAGGGCATTGTCGGCACCATTAATGACCTCTACTGCGATTCCTCCAGTGACGACGACGACAACTTTGAACCCCGCCATGGAACCTGAAATGTATATCATCAGCAGAGACAACGAGGATGAACCTGAAGCCCCTGACTCCCCCGACATGTATCTTGAAATCAATATAATCTCTTCTGGTGACAGTGAGGGTGAAGTGTCGCCTCTGTTGATTCAATTTCGGAATTATATTGGGATTCCAGTTCCAGTCCTGCTCCTGCTGCTGGCGTTTGTGATATGAAACTCGTTTCTGTGTTTTGGACGGGTTATAGGGTTAGTGTCGGATGTCGGGATTGCATCGATCCTGTATTTTGTATCAGTGCATCTATTATTAATTTGATTATCATCAATGCATTTATTTTTGTTTGATAATGAGTCAACGAATTACGACCAATATCAAAATAACTTAGGCCAGAAAGACAAAAAACTTATGAATTCAGGGTATGAGCACCGAATGTTGATGTCGGGTTCACCGCACGTAGTCGCATTTACCACATCCACCGAGGAATAAACGATGACACTATCCTTATTTACGTTAACGAAAAAATAATACGGATCGTCATTCATTATTTGACTGTAGGGCCCGACTGATGTATCTGGGTTCACCGCGTGTAGTCGATCCCATGACGCATGACGTGTGTACGATTACTCATCTATTCAGGTTACGTGTATAGGGAAATTCAGATAGCTCGTCGATAGTTAAGAAAGTAGGGTACTGGGATCGAATGTTGTAACTGCATGTAGTTGCATTATTTGCGATTGTCGTCGTAATAACCACGACACTATTCGGGGATAACAGATTTACTTTTAAAATAAAAATATTTTAATAATTAATAAATATTGACTAATATAAAAGTAAATTGTGTTAGAGGATGACACAATTATATATGTGTCAATATCACTTATTTTTGACACACTACGCGAGCTAAGATTATATTCTCATACAAGTCGATTGTTGTGAACAGAGAGACTTCATTGTATTCCTAGTAGGAGTATCTTGACTTGGAGATAAATGAATCATACATAGTGCAATTACATGTAAAGAATAGAGTTGTGACATTTTAAATGGGTTCAAGACTCAAGAGTGGTTAGTTACAAGTTAGTATGACGAATTTAGGAATAATTATTGGATCCTGATTGTTTATGAATCTAGGGTATGAGACCCAACAGATGTATTCGAGTACACCACGTATAGTCGCGTAGTTGTCAAAATTGTTCTAGCCTCTAGGGTTTAGGGCCCGACTAACATATTCGGGTACACCGCATCGAGTCACGTAGTTCTAGTCATTATTCTAGCCTCTTAGCTTCATGGCCCGACTAACATATCCAGGTATACCATGTTAAGTCGCGTAGCTATCGTCATTGTTAATGCATCTTAGGTTTGGGGCCCAACTCGACATATTCGGGTACACCACGTCCAATCGCGTATTTATTCTCATTGTTCAAGTCTCTAGGGTTTAGGGTCCAACTGACATATTCAGGTATGCTACGTCCAGTCGTGTATTTATCGTAATTGTTCTAGACTCCTGGGTTTAGGCCTGAATTATTTGGGATAAAACTCTAAACCCTAAATCGAAAATTCCAAAAAAACACAATATCTAATTAAATATTGACAAAATTAAAATGTTGTTATGGTCCGAATGTCTACCCGGGTTAGCCGCGTATCAAGGCGCATGCTCACCACTGTAGGCGTGATGGGAATTGATTTTTTTGGACACGGGATGTGACGCTCTGAATACGTACAATCGCAACGTTTAGAGAATATGACCGCTGGATTGTTATCATTCGCATAACACTCATTACATTCTTCTTAATCTTATTAAATACTGGATTTGGTTTATTTAACCGTGCACTTCTTTCCTTCATTTCATATTCCACGACATCCATTAATTTAGGATGAACCTCATTGATGCCGTCGTCCTTGGGATGTTCGACTCACTTGCTATCGTAACGAATGCAACTGCCGCTATAGCCGGCGTAGTTCTAATTCCGTACACCACATTCACTCCCAACGTTACTGACCAACTGTCAGATAATGAAGATTTGCGAAACTTCGCCACCGGTGCTGCTTTCGTTGCCACTGACTCCTCATTTTTTGCCGTTGTCCATCATATCGCGGTCAATATCAAAGTTCCCTCCAATATTGACATTTCCGTAATGGGTAACCTTACCACAAGCGTCGCCGACGTGCATGGTTCCATTTTTGTCGCAGTTACAAAACTACTAATCGACCGTTTCGAAGCACCACTTGTCACCTCACGTACCGCAGCATGTGACCTTGACAGCGTCGTCGGTGATATCGAGGACAAAGTTGTCGCACTCAAATAGTTTCTCTTATTTGGTCTTTTGTCAATTTTTGTTATTTTGTATGTACTTCTCCTATAATGGTTATGTTGGGATCCTCCATATTGTTCAAACTTTGATCACTCTATTTATATGAAACACTGAACATAGAATCTTATCTTCACGACGGGCGAATCACACTCGAAACATCCGTAAATTTTATAATTTAAATATGAAATATAAAGAGCATCGCTACTGAACAGTTTGAAGACGGATATTTAAGACTAAAGTACATCCCCACTACCGGCGGGGTATTGGCAACTCGTCAATATGGGGTCTCCATCAACGCTAGCGAGATTTTGACAACTCGTCCCTACGGGATTCTCGTCGATGCTAGCGGGATATTTGTGACCCGTCCATATGGGGAACCAAACGTTGCCATCAGGGCATTGACGACTTGTCGATACAAGGTCCCAACCAACGCTAGCGGGATATTCACGACTAGTCAATACGTGGTCCCAATCGACTCTAACGGGATATTCACGAGTGGTCGATACGGGATCTCCGTCGACATTAGTGGGATATTCACGACATGTTGGTATGGGGTCCCCATCGACACATCCACCCTTGCATATCTTCGCATAATGTCCATGAACACCTCACTTACTGCAACGATTTTTGCGTTTGGGTGTTGTTTCGACATCCGATTTGCGAAGTGACATTGTTGGTCTTCATCTCTTCCTTTCAATATCTGAGGGTAACACTTCCATCCTCCGGACCGTTTCGCAAACGACATGCAGTGACAGCGTTGTGGCCGAGTATATCGTATCGCGATATGCTTCCATCAAATACTACCTTGTGAGGTATGGCGAGATAAGGCTGTATACGCTAATACCGACTTTATTGGCTTCTGCAAATGTATGTACACATGATAATTCATCTATATTAAACTCCATGCAATCGCACGACTTGGTAAAAATGTTCACCAAGACGGACACATTACCACCCGTTGAGACTTGATACTCATGTTCATTGAGCTGATTGACAACCAATCCGTTGGATTTGACCCATTAATCTCTGAATTTAGCTTCCCAAGCAGTTGAGAGTTGTTTGTTTCCAGACGTTCTTGCTGATGCCTCTCATTCTACCACAGTGACATTTTTTCTGTTACTGCATTCGGGTAGGGCAATACCTGGGTATTCTCTTTGATGGCCTAACACTGCATTTATTAATTCGACAAAGTTTGTCGTCGTGATGTTATACCTTTGCTGTGAGTAGTGGCACCTGGCTTATCTCGAATGACTAATCTCCTATTCGAGGTACGTAATGATCGAAGGATACTTGGATGCGATATCTGCCATGTAACTATTGAATTATTCGACCCTGTACGCATTGACAGCCTTCCAGTACGATTCGATGATGCTTCCACACTTGAATTTTTGCTTTAGGTTTTGCCCGAGGTGCCATGCACATATGCCATGATGGGCATTCTGGAAAACAGCTCTCATCGTTGCTGCAATGCTAGGTGTCCTGTTCGATATTATTGCCATGTCGTCGGTATCGCCAATAATGTCTTTCAATTTCAATAAGAATCACATCCACGAAAATTCATTCTCTGAATCAACCATTCCCCAAGCGAGTGGATAGTACTTGCTTTCACTGTCCTGTGCTATGGCAACCAACATTACTCCCTGTATTTACCTTTCAGAAAGGTGGCATCAATCCCAATCACCTTCTTCATGAAGGCGTAACCCCTTATCGGTGTCCCAAATGCCAAAAAATAATACATGAATCTGTTGTTACTGTCAACCTCTGTGTGAGTTACGGTCTCTGGATTCGACAGTTCGAGAAGATAAAAGTGGGATGCAAGTTTGTTGTAATTTTCTACGGGCAAATCTCAGACGATGTTTTGAGCACGTCTCATCCCCCGCCAAGCTTTGTCATAATTTACTTGTGCTCCCAGGTTCGTGCAAACTAGTGACTGGATTGCTTTAGGAGCAGGCCCCTTCCCAACACGATAAATTGAGGAGCAATAAGTTCCCCTATCACGATAGACGTCGCCTGTCGTGGCTTGCATGTCTGTGCTCGAGAGAATAAATATGATTGCCATTGTAAGTTCGAATTGTAAAGTACTCTAATTCATCACAGACTTTCGCCCCTCGGACCCTCCATTTGAAATTTTGATCGACGCAGCATACGACTAACAAAGACTTGTTGGATTTTCTTGTACGAATTTCAAAATTACCATCAAACATGGCGACAATCAGTTTCTTCATCAATTGGTCTTTAGAGATAATATTGACCTATATGGATGTCTGATCTATCCCGAAATATATCAACGGGTGGCGGTATTAACTCATCACCTGTTAATACTTGCTCAGACTCGTTTATAAAATCATTGTATGGATGCGAATCATGTATATGAGCATCCAGAGGCTGAGACTCATATATCGTCGGATCATCCAGAGGTGGAGGCTCATGTATTGGATCATCCAGAGGCAGAGAATCATATATCGGACTGGAACGTACTTGCATATCATCCTGGCTTGAAAGATCCAAGTTTCGACATACTGCCATTTTTGTTCCGTGTGTAGTGGGCGGCTCACTTGCGCACCACAGACCGGGAGGTGTATCCAGAATTTCCTGATTTTCAATTCTCATCACGGGACCGAAGTAGTCATCGTAGAAATTTCTATCAATTTGCTCGTCATCCAGGTTCTCTTTAGGACGCAAAATAACTTCCGAAGTGTGTCTCGTTGAATTCTCGTTCTCACGTTGGTCTAAAAATCTCTAAACATCGCCGTCATCACGCAAGAAAATAGTAGACCCACCATGGTCACACTTCCTGTTGGGATTGTACTGCAAAACTAGATCAAATGTATCTCTACTGAGTTCAAATATGTTGTACTGAGATCTAGCAGAGATGCGAACAATATATTCTACTCGATTCGAGCAGCTTTTAAATTACATTCAACGTTTGCAATTCTAATATCCGGATGATCCTTTACTTCCAAAAAATTTGCAATCTTATAAAATAGATTCATCATCATCTGCAAACAATAGAAAACAAAGTATCATATGTAAATGTGTGAAATCATAGAGTCTGGTATCACGACAAAATTGGTTGTGTTAAGACAGAATGAATGAATACCGACTAGTCGTGCGTGACACGAAACTATAATGAAGCGATTCTACCGTAAATACCATACCAAAGTGTAAACCTCACAAGAAAATGCATTACTCATCTCTCGATTGTAACGATAGTGTCATAAATCTGCTAGAACTCGGAGTCAAACGCACCTTCAACAAATAAACCAACTTAAAATGCATCATTTTTATGCTGGGTCCGTCGATGATCTCTCTCTTTCTCTCTGAATACATTTTCGGATTAGTTGTTGAGCCGGGAATGGTGAAGAAATGGAAAAACAAAACGAAAAACTGCAGGTTTTCATTTTTTTGGTCATCGTATTTCCGTACGGTCGTAGATGAATTTGGCGGGAATGAGTATGATTAAGTTAGTTGGGTGTTTAGTAGTAACCGTTTAGTGCGTAAACTAAAATATATTCAATTTTTGATTTATTTTTATAGATCGAGGTTACTTTTGCAATTCTTTCTTTAAGGTTACTTTTCAAAAATAGATTTCTTATGAGGTTACTTTTGCAAATGACTCTGGCGTTAAAAATTACAAAAAGAAAATCAAAAAGTAAAAAGAAACAAAAAATCGGAAGGCAGAAGCAGAACTTAAAAGCTCATGTCGCAGTCGAACAGAAATCGTCGAGTTGAACAAATTAAGCCAGAATCCCTTGACCGTACGTCGTTCTACTCTGAGTCTTCAAGGCTCGACGACTGATCCAGATTACAGAGGTGTGTTGAATATTCCTCTCACAAAAATTTCTCTTTAGGTTGAAAATCTGTTATTTCACGAATTTTGTTGGAAATAGTGGAGGATTTGAATTTTTTACTATATTGCTATTGGCATTACCATGGTGGAATCTGTTTAACCCTATCCTAGCAAGTGAAGAAAAGCTTGTACAGTTGTCTCATAAACTATTAAGAACTATGAATGACTTGGGATTGGAAAGAAATCGCAAGACATTTGATATTCTTATTGGAGTTATTTTGTGTTGAATTATGCCTCGACTTCAATTTTTAGAGTCTTTGTACAAGAAGAATCTGATTAAGGAATGACCAAGTCTTTCAACAGTTCACATTTATTCTGATGAGAAATTTTGTCGAAAATATACAGCATTGTTGTCTAAATGAAGTTGGGATAGTCTAGAAAGTGTTTGAAGCAACGTAAGAGAAGGGAGACTTCTTGAAGCCCGCAGAAAGGAGAATGAATCCTTATTGCATCCTTATCCAAATGATTGACTCGGATAGTCCAATGCATTCTGTGAAGCGATTCTCTGGGAGATTTATATTTCATTAGCATACTTGTCCAAATGAAGCTCTCCAAGTATATTCTCGTAAGAAACCTGTTTCAATCAGCTGAGGGAATTTTTTTTTCCTTCTGAAATATGCATAGGAAGACAGATTCTGGCAAGTGTAGTGCCATTAATTCATTTATTGGTGGATTAGTTGAGTGTTTTTGTATGCTATTTATCACGTTAAATAGAATGATATTATGATTGTGAGTTCTTCAAAGACTTGCTTTCATATTATATTATGTATAATTGATTAATCACGCTTAGTTCCTTAGCTTTATATGTCATAACTTTGTTGTCATATGGAGGCATTTGCCGCATACCATTATTTCTTGAATTTTTATGTATATGCTTTATAGCCTTTCCTATTTTTTTATTTAGGATGCTCGTGTATAGAATTCAGTTATCCATTACACTTAGGCCTCAGCTTAGCTTATTTGCTACACGGTAGCTTACATGATTTGACAGAGCACTTGATCCGTGATAGCAAGTGCACTAGAGAAGCAAATTCGTAATAAGTTTTCTAAATGCATTTGAAAAACATTCATACCTTTTAACTCTTTCATGATTCGTTGTTTCTATTTTTATATTAATATTATATTATTTTTTTGTTTTTTATTTTATGTATTACTAGTGTTCGAGAAAATGCTAGATGAATTCTATATGGCCGCACAGTGGTAGACCGCTTAGGCGCAGTCCACCGGGCCTCTTTTTTTTAGTGCCTGATAATTTTAAAAAATAAATGATTAAAAATATGAAAGCAATAAATTTAAATACATAAAATTTAAAATTTAACTAAATATCAAATTCCAATGAATTTAACACAATAAAATTCAAAAAGTTTCATTGTAAATGGAAAATATACTTAACCCAATCATTTATTATTTTTCTTGTGGGCCTCGGTCACCCACCCTGCCATCTTTGACGCGCAGCATGAATGTCCAAGGCTAAAGCGGTGCTGAAATAAGATTTTTTTTGAATAAGCTAAAATTTTATTGAAAAGCTTAAAAAAAGGTTCATATTTAGAGCCCTCCCTAATTTCTTGCTCGGCAAAATTTAGTTACAACCCGACCGTACATGGCACCAGGATGATCATTCATTGTGCTAACGAATGTACGAACGTTAGTCTCCTGCCCTTTGCTTTAAATCAGTTACACAAAATCATTTTTGTGATCATTAGAAGCTCGTCTTGATTGATTTTGTTTCCTTCAAAATGTGTCTTGTTTCTGTTAAAGCAGATCATCCAATTTATTGTTGCCCAAATCGCATGCCATGCCTTCTTTCCCACACCATTTAGTTTTTTTACATGAATACCTATTGCGTGGGTGCTGGTGCGGAAATAAGATTGATTGCGGTCGCATTGGAGAAGTGTTATAATACACCACATTTGACACAATTTTTGCACTATTAGTGAATTGTCATCATGCAATTGAATAAAATATAGAACAAAATTTTCCAATATATAATTGGTTATACCATCAACTACTCATACAAAATTGGTACAAAAAGATTTGAGTTATACCATTTTTTCGGTGGGCGGGTGGCCACCATTTAGATTAGGAGTAAATTTCAATTTACCCTTTTATGATTTGGCCAAAATTTAATTTATTCTCTTATAAGGTTTCAAAATTTTAATTTATCCCATTGTGTTTTCTAAAAAATTTCAATGCGTCCCCTTATTTTATTTTGTTTATAATAACTTATGTAAAGATTAAAATGTCCTTCTTAATTAATAAAAATAATTATTTTTAAAGTTCCAAAATTGCCATTTTAGTTTTATTTTTTAAAACTAAATTCGGAATTAGAGAACCAATCCCAAGATCCAACAAATCAGGGTTCAAAGTTCAACCAGCTCAACTAGATATCAATTTGTTTTTATTCTGCAACTTAAATATATGTAACATGGGTCAAGCTATTTTGCACAGTCACTTTTGTGCACAACCGTACACAATTCATACCCATCACTACCCGTTGTCAAAATTGGTTGCACCATTGGAAAGCTTATACATTGTAGATGAAAAGCCCCATGCTTTGGTCCGGTT
>JAOYMZ010029524.1:0-16871 GCA_025802335.1 Pinguicula primuliflora | reverse complement strand
ATAGAGTAATGTTACATATACCCTCTTTGGAATCCCATTTTTAAACCTCATGATGTGGCAAGCATCACAACCACACTTTTTATGTGTGGTTTTTTTATTGAGTGGTTGTGATGTTTGCCACATCATTGTATTTAAAAATTGGATCTTAAAAGAGGGTACAAATAACATTATTCTGTATTATATATGGGAAGACTATATGCCCCCAAAGCTTAAATTACCCCCACTACATCCATTAGATTAAGTCATTTGAATGGCTGAGATCTTTTTTTTAAAATTAATGTGCATCTTTTAATTTATCACGTGACCACATGACCACATTAAAAGAAATTATCTTCAACTTCAAAATTGCCTGCAACTTTCGTACATGGATGAATATTACCAAATCTCATTGTCTTCCATCCAAATTTGTTGGAATCACTGTTCTTTCAGACTATAATTAATATTATGGCGGTTATGTCGCGAAAAAATTAAAACCAAATATAATGAACCCAAATTTTAAAAATTTGAAATGCTAAATTTTATGTAACGAAGACAATTAATATTAGCCGCCGAAAAAACTAAAATTCTATATAATGACCCAAACTCTAAAAATCTAAAATACTAAACTTTATTTAACGACGATAATTAATATTACGGCAGTTTCACTGTCGAAAACTAAAATTCTATATTATGAACCCAAACTCTAAAGAATCGAAATGCTAAACTTTATTTAATCGACGATAATTTTTTGGTTTCGCCGCCAAAAAATTAAAACTATATATGATGAAAATAAATCAAGTTCAACCAGATTTGAGACAGTAGAATACCGAAATTGCTTGAATTTTTCTCTCAATTTTTTTTGTATTCATTTGATCTAGTTCAATAGGACACTGATTGAATTTTTAAATTTAGTGTTGATTTCCTTTTTTGATTTGTCAAAATTATAGGTAACGTGACCCACTTAAAGAATGGTCACATGTTTTTTTTTTTAAAATTAATCGAGGCCATTGAAATAGTTCTAATCTAATGGATGTAGGGGGTAATTTAAGGGGTATTTTGGGGGCTCTATATAGGTTTACCCATTATATATTATCTATTTATGAAATATTTTAAATACAATTGATATATATATATATATATTAAGGGGTGGATTCAATGCTTATCTCAAAAAACACTTAGAGATACATTCAATCTCATCCATTCATTTTGCACAAAATAGATGGCCCAGATTTTAAAATAAGAACATATCACATGAGTCTAAATCTTCGAACTTTTTTTTTTAATTTTGTTTTGTGGTTGCGCTTTGCCGACATCTTCTCTGGCGCATCGTCTTCTCTCGCGATTTGGCATCATCTTCTCTGGCGATTTGCCATCATCTTCTCCGGCGATTTGCCATTATCTTCTCAAGCAGTTTGCCATCATCTTCTCCGGCGCTTTGCGGGTTTACCTTCATCTTCCTCGGCGGAACATGGTAATGTCTTCACCGACTCATCGTCTTCTACGGTGCTTTGTTGTCGTATTATCCAGAACGGAGAATATAACAGCACCGGAGACTCCGGTGCTTTGTCGTCATCTAGCTTTTCCTTCATCTTCTCCGGCGCCTTACCGTCATCTAGCTTTGCTGTCGTCCTGATCAAGATATTGATGTAGCTTGCGTAGTTATCGTCATTCTCTACAACTGAGAGAGAGAGAGAGAGAGCTCAGTTTTACTCTCTCCTCGTTGAGCAATCAGGTGGGGATAGAACGTTAAAATTCCAGCGAGGGAATTCTGAACTTCTTGCAATTAAACTAAAGGAAGTGAGCGGCTGTAACAGAAGTCTGAAGAATGGAAAAATAAGGAAGAAAGTCACGTGCACTTTATTTAATTTAAAATCATGGCCATCCCATTTGTTTAAAATAGATGGTTAGGATTTTATGTTCCATTAAGTGTTTTTAGAGATGGGCATTGAACCCACCCCATACATAAATTTATGTATATATATTTTGTAGAGAGGTTACAAATAGGTTTTTGTAACGTACACCTCCATTATTGTATTCTTGTGGGTATTAGAGCTTCAATAAGTTGAAGATGAGTTTTTCCTCCTTCAATGTAACTCCATTGTCCATCTATCAAACTCCACAACCGTATACTACATAGGTGGGGGTGTATGCTAAATGCACGCGCATGGAGAGGAAGGAACTCTAGATGGATATGCACACAGCATGTCAGCAGATACGGGAACCTTTCCTTGTAGGAGGAGACTTCAATGTAGTAATCTCTCCCGAGGAAAAACATGGAGGGCGATCAATAAACTTAGCCTCCTCGTCTGATTTCATTGAAGCCATTCATGATTGCAGTCTTTCAGATGGTGGATATTTAGGGGCTCCTTACACCTGGACATTGTGTATTGAAGAGGCTGGACAGAGTTTTACTTTTTGAAACTTGGGTGCTCAAAGCTGAAAATGTTCAAGTTCAACATCTTCACCGTGGGGTGTCTGACCATGCTCCGTTATTGCTAGAAATGCTTCCTGTAAGCAAAAAATGCCCCTCTAGATTTCAATTTCATTCTTTCTGGGTCCATCACAACGAATTCCAGGCCAAGGTGACAGAAGTCTGGTCCTCTCCTATTTACAGTCTCAATCTAATTAAGAAATTTGCAGAGAAGTTGAAACGGTTGAGAAAAGAACTCTTGGGGCGGAACAAGGCAGTGTATGGAGACATCTCTGAGAATATCCGAAGGTCAGAAGATGATATGAAGCAATTGGAACTGAAATATGATCATAGTGGTGTGGATCAGGATAGGATGAAGCTTTCCAAGGATAAAGCAATTCATATAAAACACTTGCTGGCTAAAGAGATATTCTTGAAAGAAAAAGCCCGTATCAAATGACTAACTGAAGGCGATAGAAACACATCCTTTTTCCACAAAACCATGAAAACTAGAAGATTCAGAAATGTCAATCTATCTTTATTAAATGGGGCTGATAAGTATCCTGACTCCGAGATTCCAGACTTAATAGTGAAACATTTCACTCAACAGCTCTCCTCTGATTCAGTTGCAACCACTGCTACTTTAGTGGACTTGATCCCAAGACTTGTTACAGATGAGATGAACTCAAGCCTAACAGATTGGCCAGAAACTGCGGACATTAAGGTTGCGGCCTTCCAGCTGAACTAGGACAGTGCTCCAGGTCCGGATGCATTTTCTGGGGTTTTCTTTCAACACTGCTGGGATATTATTGCTAGTCGGTCCTTCTTTGCTCGACAGGAACTCCCCCAAATGGTTACATCCACTCTGATATGCTTAGTCCCAAAAGTCCCAAATCCAAGTAGCATTTCAGAGCTGCGTCCTATCAGCTTATGTAATTTCCTTAGTAAAGTTTTCACCAAAATCATGGCAACTAGGGTCTCTGCAGTTTTACCCTCCTTAATCTCTCCCCAACAAAGTAGTTTTGTAAAAGGGCGCTTAATCTCTGATAATACCATTCTGGCTCAAGAGATTCTTCAGTCTTTGGACAAAAAACAGGGTGGTATAAATGTTGCTATGAAACTGGACATGGAGAAGGCGTTTGATAGAGTTTCTTGGCTTTTTCTAATTCAAACTTTACGTGCTTTTGGGTTTGCCGAAGTATTTATTGATATGGTGTGGCGAATTCTATCAAACAATTGGTTTTCTGTTCTATACAAGGGTTAAACTTTCGGATACTTTAAATCCACAAGAGGAGTGAGACAAGATGATCCTCTGTCCCCTGCCTTATTTATCTTATCATCAGAGGCTCTCAGTCGAGGTTTGAATAATCTAGTACATACCAATACAAAGTGTGCATATAAACTCCCACGCGGATGCTCCCCTATATCCCACTTAGCCTTTGCTGATGATTTGATTGTCTTTACTAAGGGGACTCAATCCGGATTGAAATCAGTTTTTGAGCTAGTTGGGCAATATGAATTGGAATCTCGTCAGAAAATTAACAGGCTCAAAAGTAACTTCTTTGTGGATAAAGCAGTAACTTCAGAGAAGATCCGAGATGTAGCAAACTGGACTGGTCTTTCGCACTCTTCTCTACCGCATGTTTATCTCAGGGTTCCATTGTATTCTGGGCGGAAAAGAACCAGTCTTTTTGATTCCATTCAGCTCAAGGTGAAGCGGAAGTTGGACAGCTGGACCCTGAAATCCTTATCGCCAAGAGGGAGGCTAATTCTTATTCGGCATGTTCTAACGAGTCTACCATTGTATCAAGCCATGTCTCTGCAACCCAATAAAATGATCATCCACAGAATTGAACAAAGCTTTGTTCGCTTCTTCTGGGGCAGCAATGAGGAAAATCAGAAACAACACTGGGTTTCCTGGAAAAAAATCTGCTTACCAACATCTGAAGGAGGATTAGGGATTCGCAATCTTCATGATGTGTTCGCAGCAGCCACAATGAAGCTCGGGTGGCAGATACGAATGGAGAACTCCTTACTAGCTACATTTATGAAATAGAAATACTTCCCCAACACTAGTCCATGTGTGGCTCCGTCAAAAAACATCATTCTCATACTTTGAAACGCCTCTTAGACATCAGACACATTATGCTCTCTCAAACTTATTGGATGGTTCGGGATGGATCTAAGATTGACTTCTGATGGGATAAATGGACTCCAAAAGGCCCCTTAGGAAATCACATCCACTCCCTCCCGAAGGAAGGCAGCTTGGACGATTTCAGAGTTAATCATGAATGGGATCTTACTGACCTGAATCTACCAAAAGCAGTACAGGATGATGTCATGGGGGTTGTACACTTCCTAAGGGAGGATAAATGTATTTGGGAACCATCACCGGATGGGAGTTTCAGTTTCCGAGCAGCTTGGGAGCAGATAAGGTCCAGGGCACCAAAACAGAAATATTTTTTAAGTATCTGGCATCCACTATTACCTCTAAAGATGAGTATCTTGGTGTCGAAAGTACTTCTGGATGCAGTCCCTGTAGATGACCGAGTTCAAAGAGTTGGAGTTTGTTTAGCGTCAAAATGCCATTGTTGTCCTCAAGTTCCGTAGGTGGCAACCATGAAAAATCTCTTCTTAGCTGGATGTGTTGCTTGCGAAGTTTGGGCTTTTTTCGAACACATATGTGCCATCTCTTCCGCCACTGATCAACTCTCTAGGAGAATTGGTGCTTGGGCTAAAAAAAAGGGTTCTAAGCTTCATAAACACTTGGCTCAGATGCTTCATGTGATTATTTGCTGGTCAATATGGGTTTCCCGATGTCAGGCAGTGTATGACGATCAAAATATGACCAAGGAGCAAGTCATAGCTCTGACAATTACCTACCTGAGAGATGTGCTGAGCAATCTAGTATTGAAAGGAGTCTTGAAACAAGGGGATAAGGAGATATTGGCTGCGCTGCATCTCCCCTCTCCTGCATTTAAACAGCCCCACAGGAGCATAAAGAAACCACCAAATCTGCATTCATCTGGGAAGCACAGATTGCAGACCTCATGTTTCAGGATTTCAGGTGGCATCAAGGTGGGTGTTGGCGGTATTCTCAGGGGTGTACAGGATGAATTTGTAGCTGGTTTCTCTATCAAGTCTACGGATGCAGAGGATGTTAGGCTTAAGGCAGTATTTGCTGGCCTCTGTATGTGTATCAGCCATGGATTAAAGGAGGTGCAAGTGGAAATAAACTAAGCAATCCGTTTTTTGATGAATAGAGATGGCCAAGGGTGCTCCTGGAGATCCTTTTACACATATATAAAAATTCGAGACCTAATGCAGGCTAACCCAGAATGTGATGTCCGCTTTACTTTTGGTAGCCAGCAGCATTACAAAATGGTTAGAGCGTTAGCCAAATGGGGGCACGAAAATGGGGATCATAACTTCTATACGGAATATTTGCTTCCTTCGGTGGTCAGGAGAGCATATCAGTAGTAACTAATTGAGCTATCTCTACAACCAAAATCTGGTTGAACAATTTATAGTGCCGGAAAAAAATGTTTTGATTTATCTGCAGGTATGAGCAGACCCCAAAACAAAGCTGGAGAAAAGGTATGCAGACAGACTCAAAGTTCTCTTTGCAGCAAAAAAGATAGGTGTTCTTAATGAGCTACTCCGGCTGCGAGCCAGATTCTCAGAGGGAGTCACATTGCAGTCTATGACTACACGGAGATGATTGCTATGTCTAGCATTCATCTCCGTCATAGGTACATTAGATGTGCTCAATCAAAACTCTCCTTGCATAGACTGAGCCTTACCTGCTGTTAGTTGCATATTTGCTTAATGGCTTCCTACACTGTTTTTTCATGTCCATCTCCCGAGGGGAATGATGTTGTGGATGATTCGCAAAGCTCAGGAAAAATGCAAACATGCGGCACTGGATCTCAGACAACCTCTGTGTCTGTGCCTTGAGAGATGCAGCGCTGGAGATGAAATAGGACTGGGTAAATAGCTACAAATGGAACTAGACAAAAGGGGAAGCTGTAGATTCAAGAAACGCAGGGCTGCAGATTTGAAGACACTAAGAATTGCTGGAGGGAGCAAAGAAGCACTGGATTACAGACAGCCAATCTTTCGCGCATCTGCACAATGATCAAAAACTGGGATGAAATGGAGCACACCGGGAGCAGGCAAGGAGGAATGTGTTCAAAGCACGATTAGGAAGATGACAACAAAAAGATTCAAGCAACGAGGAGGGTCGCATGAGGTACGTTTTCTACTTTGTTTGAATACTGAACTGTAAATGGATTGAAATGCTATTGTTCATTGCCCTGTTGAGATTGTATTAGGACTAAATGACAGAGATGTATAGGGTGATAGATTGTTGCACATTTGCTTTAGATTCACCCTGCCACGAACTTGAAAATGAATTTCAGTCAAATGTACGGCAGACATGGATAAAATTTGTATCCTCTTTTTCTGATGAAATAAAACTAATTTTCCCAAAAAAAAAAATTGTCCATCTATAAAAGAGGGATCCTCTCCCATGTTTGAACACACACAAAATATTGAGTCTAGACTTTCTTTTGGTTTCTTGCTTTTTTCTTTGGGCCCATTTATTTTGAGTTCTTGGTGATAGAAGGAAGACGCAGTTCAAGTTCGCCGGAATAGTACTGCAAGTGTTGTGCAAAGCTATTCGTTCTCCGTTGTATCTTGGGAGACAGACGAATTTATTTTAAGGAAACTGTGATTCACGGGCCTCGGAGATTCGTAATAATTTTTGAATTTTTTGATATTCGGTATAAGGTTGATCAAACTGTTATTTCCCTACAACACTATTTCTTACAGATTTATGCTGTCAGCTTGCCCTTGATTAGATACAAACTTAATCAATTCTACGTTTCTATAGGATTTAACCAAGACAAACCTATTTTGTTGCCCCGTTCACTTCATTAATGAGGTCTTTAACACTGATATTGGTTTTATTCACTGGGGAAATTTGTTGTCTCCTGGATATCCAATGACGGCGATGCAAATATCTTCATCATCTACACAACGGTGTGAAGGTTGATTTTCTTTAATTTTTTCCTTCACTTAACTATTTGTTAATGCACCATTCTTATAAAGATTGATGTGTTGGGTTGGCCCTCATTTTTTCTATTCCGATTTGCTGTCTTTTTTATCAGTTTGACTTACTTAGTTAGGTGATTTTTCAACTATTAAATAATAAGTATTAACAATTGCTCTTCATTCCAACAATTTGGTAGACCACACGGAAAATGCTAGGCATATATAGTAAATTTATACATAGTGCATACATCTTGTCGTTTTGTGTGTGTTGATTTAAAAATGAGTGTCGTTTTGTACAGACTTTAATTACAAAACGACAGCTACTAATAAAATGTAAAACACAAAACGACACTATGTATGCATTATGTATAAAATTACTATGTATGCGTAGCAGCTCCCTTTTGAGAACTGGTGCTCCATGCTTGACCCATAGCAACTATGTTTTAGTTTCCACTTAGTCACTGGTTCGAACACCTGTACCAGTACTACTGATCAATATAGGGTAGGAGTGTTCTTGCACCTACAGTTAACTTTTCCGTTTCTCAGTCAGTTTGAATTTGAATTATCATGTATTCGATTTGGAGTTGATTGTGGGGCTGATTGCTTTGTTTTAACCAGGTGGAATCAAAAGGTATAACTTCAGGAGAGGTCCCATGAGTCATGGATCCAAAAGCCATCGACAACTTGGATCCATTGGTGCTGGAACTGCTCCTGAACGTGTTTACCAGGGCAAGAAAATGCCTGGAAGAACGGGAAATACAAAGACCAAGATCAGAAAGCTGAAGATTGTCAAAATCGACACAGAGCTTAACATTGTGATGATCAAAGGGACTCTTCCTGGCAAGCCCGGCAATCTTCTTCGCATTGCTCCAGCGAAGATTGTAGGAAAGAATATCCCGAAAAACTAGGTTAATACAGGTGGATTTTACTGCATACAGGTTGCTCCAGCGAAGATTGTAGCGTTAGCTGCATACCTTGAAGCCAACATGGTTGCACCTATCCTTGAAGCGGTACCTCTACTCAGTGCAGTTTTACCTCCCCTTTGTTCTGCACTGTCTTCTTCTGTGCTCATTTCATCTTCATACTCACTTTGATGAAGCTCGACGAGTTTTCTCCTTGCATACCGGCGCCAAGCAGCTTGAATGTAGGTGGCTGCCCATGTTCTCCATTGTTGAGAGTAGAACCGGAATGTATGCTGAACCTGCCGTCTGTGGATGCGCCTAAACTGACTCGTGATAAACTTCAGCTCATCTGCTATTAGTGCAAATGCCTCCACTTCTGTGAGAGCCTTCACAGTACGTGTGGAAGGTGGAAAATTTGAAGCTGATTTTGGATCCAGAGCCCATGTGAGTAGTTCTTCTCCACAGAAATCACCTTCTTTCAGAAAGCCACGATTGAAGAAACCTGATCTACCGCCATCTGTAGTCACACTCTCCAGTTGGCCACGGATGATGAAAAGCATTTCATCAACAGGGTCTCCTTCACGAAGAACATATGTTTTCTATGTGTATAAACTGGGCTTAAGTCTTTCGCAAATGGCATCAAGCAGCCAATCATCTATATTTGCAAACAGGGGGACCTAAACAGGGGGACTTGATTAGTACCAATAGGGGTGCATGCAACCACTCCCCCTCACAAACAGGGACATTCGAGCCTAACCCCGTGGTGGTGACCCAAACAAATTGTTTGTTCTCTCAATGGTATTCGAACCTGCTTCTCCCGTTATGAGATTCAGATCCTCCACCACCGGGACAATCCGTCACGGTCCTTGCCAGGAAGTTACTAATTGCACAAACGAGATATAAAGCTGCAATTCTTTGATTTGTTTTGGAGGTACTTCAAAGGAACAGAAACTTGATTTCCCTCTTGAAATCGTTAATGTGAATCTGCGGTTTGATATTCGTGTGAATTATTGAACAGCAAAAATTGTTATGAACTTGTGCTTACCCTTCTGACCAAATTCAGACAAAGATGCTGCCTCTTGATTTCTCTTGTAAGATCTTTAGGTAGATTTTGGACCAAGCTTTCCTAATCAACTCCTCTAGTTTCCAGTCATTTATATTGATCATAACCCCTCACCCTTTCTCTCAGCTCTTGAGGCAATACTCTGTGGCGCATCCATTGCTCAGAGTCACGTTTCTTAATTCTCATCTCCTCCAACCGAACTGTGAGGGATTGAAGATATGTCTGAAGAAAAATAAAGTTTCTAGTTTAGAACCAGTTTTCAAGTACTGGGAAATTCAAGAGCAAGATTGTAAGTCACTCAGTATGACCAATGACAGTACAGGTTCAACCAGAAGCCTAAGTACCCAACCTGCATATTACCAATGGGAAGTGCAAAGAGGAGGAGCCCGAAAATGGCTACTGCTATAGAGAACACAACTTCTCCTGGATATGTACTGGTTATGAACCCCTGACCAAGTGTACTCCACCAGTTTGGACAGACTTGTGTTTATATCGGATTAATTTTGGATCAAGATTTATAGATGTACCTTAAATTCTGAAGGCCCCAACACAGGCAATAGAAGTATTTTGAGATGAAATGTTCTGAATTAAAACGTCGTTTTAACTTGTGTACTCAATTGACTACAAAATTTGTACTCCACTCCGCCGCAGTCTTAGCTCAGCCCTGTTTCGAGGTCCTTAAAAGTTCAAATTTTTCTCAATGTAATCCAACAATTTATTGACTTACCTAAAAAACTCCAACAATTGATTGTCAACTCACAGCAGGTTTTTTCATGCTGAAACCAGTTTTTTTCCTATAACCAAGCCAAACTTGCATGTCTAAGATACAAAAAGAATCAGCTATTCACAGATGGATCTCAACTACAAAACAGATATATGTTGGAGAAAAGAGAGTGGCAAGGCTAAAAAACTTCAAGAGTAAAGAAGATTTAGGATTATTTTCAAAAATGGAAAATGGGATGTGGGAGATGATGATAGCTATAACACATATTGATGCAGGAGCTTGCTTCTCTTCTTGTTCTTCAGCTTATGGAACGCTAAAGATTCTATCTGCCTGATTCTTTCGCGGCTCACGCCAATGAATTCCCCAATTTCTTGCAATGACTTCATTCTACCATCCTCTAACCCAAACCTCAGTTTTATGACTTGCTTTTCTCGCGGACTAAGTCTGTCCAGAACCGTAGCCAGGTCCTGTTTCATCAACTGCTTGATGAGCATTTCCTCGGATGTCTGAGCATCAGGATCCGCAATCACATCCTGTGGAAAAGAAAAAGAAAGGAGAAGCATAAAACAGCATAAGTGTGATACAGTTCTTGTAAAAGGACTTCTGATGCGTGCATGATACAATATGGAGAAATACAAATGGCATATGCTAAAATTCTAGGATACAAAACTCCAGTATTGTTCAATGTACACGGACTAGATATGCATGGTGCATCTGTCGCAGACAGTGTTCTAGAGTGTGGCCGCCTAGGTGGCCGCACTCTCAAAACCACCCCGCTTTATTATGGATAGATTGAGCATAATGAAACTAGTAACAAGGAAACATACGGAGGGTTTGACGTCCTCATTAATCCCAATTTTCTGGTCGAGGGATCTTGGAGCTTTGGGAGTCAGCATGACAGCAGAAAGCCGTTTCATTGTGAGGCCAGTTGCTTCAGCGATTTCTTCATCGTTCGGCGGTCTACGGTTTTCGTTATACAGCTGTTTTCTTGCCTCCTTCACTTTATAAGTTGCCTCAACCATGTAAAACTGTCATGCCAAGAAAAGCTTCTGTAACTTTTGCCATGCAGTCCGAATTTTGATTTTGTTCCAAAGAAGTATGTTAACACATAAAATGTAACAATCACAAGAATGTAACCCAGACTGGTTGTCCCAATGGTGGAGGACCTAAATCTCACAACTACAGATTTAGGTTCGAATCCCACTGGAAACAAATAATTCGTTTGGGCCACCACCGCGGGCTTAGGCCCGAATGGCCCAGTTTGTGAGGATGAGTGGCTTTGCATGAACCCCTATTGGACTAGCCAGACCCGAAAGACTTGGATACGCATAGGGTTATTAAAAAAAACAATCACAAGAATGTTCAGGAATTCTTACAGGTAGTCTAATAGTCCTTGACTGGTCCGAAAGAGATTTTCTCACAGCTTGTTTGATCCACCAGTGAGCATAAGTGGAGAATTTGAAACCTCTTGTGGCATCAAACTTCTCAGCACCTCTGACGAGTCCACGGCATCCTTCCTGAGGTCGAACCCAAAAGAATAAAGACGTAGGACTAAGAACAATAACAAGAGAAGCATCAGCAGCTATATTGTCGATTTATTGAATGATCTACTTTAGGTTGCACCTAAAGCAAGAAAAACTGAGAGTACCTGAACTAAATCCTGGAGATTCATTCCCGACCCCTGGTAATGTTTCGCAATAGATATTACCAGACGTATGTTGCTCCTGATCATTTTATCTTTGCATTGGTACCCATAATTTAATTGTTTCCTCAATGTTCTCTGGTCTACTCCAGCAGCAGCAGCCCATTGGACAAATGAAGGTTCACCACCAAAACGCTGAATAAGCTCCTGCTGGAGTCTTAACAACTTCAGCAGGACCTGCATTCAACACAGACTTTGATGAATTTGCAAAGAAGCAAATACATCAACTCGGGTTGAAGGAGGGTTTTGCAACCATATAGAGATCGAGAAATCAATCGAACTGAATCATTCATCAGTTATGGATAAAATTTGTCAAATAGAATAAACTGCATATATGGAAAGCTGGAAATGATGCCAAAATAAATTTATGCTAAAAACTAAATGAAGACCGTATATGAGAGCAATAAGACAAATGCAAGCTAAATGAGGATTCGGATACCGGCAGGCCACTTTCCAATGCATTGCGAGTAACAGATAAGGATCATGCTGCACTTGATGCTTTACTATGGAATAAATGATTCATGCACTTGATGCTTTACTATGGAATAAATGCATAAGAAAGGAGAGAAAAGGAGGCAAATAGAGCATGCGAAACACTTAGGTCGGTTCTAAAAACACTGTATGTACATAACAAAATCCACGTTATTTCAAAGAATGAATGAAAAAAATGAAACAAATATGAGAATTAAGCATAGGAGAAAAAAGAAGACCATTATTACAAACCTGAATCCCTTCTGATAACTCCTGTTCTTCCGAAGCAGTAAGAAGCCTAGAAGAAGTTGCAATCCCTCTTAAATAACGCAGAGGGTCAGTGTAATCAATTTCTTGTACAGCAATGCGCTTCTTCCGACAAGAAGAACTAGATCTTAAAGATGGCATGTTGGCTGCAACCTTCTGAGCTGCTCGAGTTCTCCTGGATTCTCTCTCTAATTGACGCTTTGACCTAACAGTAATACTTTTGGAGAGTTGTCTCCCGAGAAACTCGAGGTCTTCAGTACTAAGCTCAACATCCTCAAAATCTGCAGCAGGATATAAGTTCGGATATTGTCTGTCCGACTTGATTTCAGCAACTTTACTTTCTCTAACAGAAACTCTTTCCTCTATACTGCTGAGAAGGGTCTTATCAACTACTGAAGCCTCGATGGCAGGTAGGTTTCCCGTCCTTATGCCATCAGACTTTGCGGATTTGTGATCCCGAACCATCATTGCAGCATCTTTTGCTACCTTAAATGCGGCCTTAGCTAAAGAAAGTGCTTCAGAAGCAGAAGCAACAATAAAAGCTTCTTCACTTGTAAGAAGAGCTTCCTTAACGAAAGCTCCATTACTTATCTGCAGTGAAGTTCACAAACATAGCACTTATTAGTTATTACTGATGTCCTCAAGTATAACTTAAGTTTTCCAAATGACTCTTTCCAACAGTACTGCAAGATAACTTATTTGTACAAAAAAACAAGTTGCGTAAAATATTGCATGCTCTCGACTTTTTACATAACAGAATATTTCACAGAACACAAACGAACCTACCTCAGAAGCAGGATTAACAGCTCCAACATAAGCCCATCTTTTGTCAGTAGCACTAGGAATTGGATCAGCAACCAAATAAGGTATTTTTTCCAAGTCAAGCAATGCAGAGTTTGTTGTTGATGTTGGTTTCATCAATGACCTATCATCCGAAACCGAACTCGGGATTGTTTCTAAAGATGAAGTAAACTTCAGCTTCTCAAAGTCGAGCAGTGTTGTTGTGGTCACTGGAGGTGATGCCGTAGTCAACACACATTGTGTTCGAAAATTGACCGTCTCCCTATTTCTTGCTGCATTCACGTCAGTTACAAGAATAAGTTCGGAACTGTATCATCCCATAAACGCCCCCCAGCACTAAGATGAGCTACAATGTGTAGGATATTTTATAATAACAAAAAACAGACGAAATTTCATTTATAAAAGAGATACTATACTTATATATTATGTATATGCCCAAATGGAAAAGAATTGCACACAAGAACCTCTTTCCAGTTCCCCAGACCCTGCTTAGGGGCGGGATTTACTGGGTATGTTTGGTTTGGTTAACCTCTTTCTAGTATCAAGAACCAATTCTGTATGATGAATCATGCACCACCAAGAAATCAACTTTTCCATATCCCCTGAACATTTTTATATCCCAGAGCAATTCCCACCAATCCAAACGCTTCCAAATAAGTAATCCCATAAAATAAAAAACCCACTCACATATATGAACATAACTCTGGGACATGATGCTGGCTGAAAACATGTCAGGTGAGCACTTGAACTGCGGCAACAGGCACGACATCTTTCTCTTACACGCTCATCCAGAAACATCAATAACCTCATAAATACTTACAGAACTCATTTACAATTCACCACACCATCCACAGTCCTTGCCCTCCGTCCCTGTGAATTCGCTTGAATTCAATCAAAAGCCAATGAAGTTGTACAATTTTCTCAATGACTCCTTGCTATTACAGACAAAGAGAAGAGAAATGCAAATAATATGGAGAAGACACTTGAAGAATAGAGTGCACAGTACAAAAATGGAATGGCGGAAAAGGATAACTTAAAGGATAAGAGGAATTGTCGCAGCGTCGTGAAAACTGAAAGTCGACAAGCTCTGGGCCTCTAACTTGGGCTATTTTCCATTCAATTTATTATTAAAGCCCATGCCAATATAATAATAATATTTAAGAGAAATGAGATGTTCCCAGTATTTTTGTCCGTATGATAAGATATATGTTGGTGTTTAGCAAATCTTAGTAATAAGGAGATTGGTGACTGATAACATGATTGATTTTATTAGACTTATTTCGCAAATTTACCTAATAAGGTGACTGATTTTCGTAAAATTACATAAAAGACATCACTTTAATGGTGAGAATGTCATCTATAAAAAAATATTTTATGTCACAATTATTATTAAATAAAAAATATTTTTAGCTTTAATAATTCTAAATTATGTTTTAATAAATATTTATTATTTTAAATATTACCAATAAAATTTAGAATAATGAAAATAATATACTCATGGTAGAGACGTGTAAGTATATAAAGTCAAAGGTAAATTTGGAATGAAAGACTTATAAGTCACTTTATTTTTTAATCAGCCTGGAAAAATATCTTATTAAATCAATCACCTTATAAGGCAGAAGGTGCACGTTCACGTAACAGATTTATTTTGTCAAATTTACTTATAAGACAGAATTAACTGATAAGGTGACTTATAAATCGACGCTAAACACGGCCATAGTGTTTGAAATGAGGAATGCTATAAGGCGCACACTTTCAGCACCCAAATCACACTCCATGCCTTGTGAGCACACACACCAACATTAGTGTGTGCATGTGTATGAGTGCGATTTAAATACTGAAAGCGGGTGCCTTACAGCATTTCTGATTTGAAATTGATCATAAATTACCGTGACACTTATTTGAAAAATAATATAAAAATTTTAATCCAGCTTTAATCGGAATTTAAAATTCATGATCCGTTGGATCATAGTGAAAAAATTTAATGTTGATGAAATGATATTTTGTTATAGTTTTTATAATTTTTCCATTAAAAACTTATATTTTTGAATTTAATTTTACCACTCCCCTACCTCTAAAGCAGAAAATGATAAGAAAAAGAAAAATATAAAAAAGAAAACAAGCAGAAAAACACATGCCAACCTTATTAGATGATCATGTGGGGTCACTACATAACTACCAAATTTTCACTCCCATCATCACGAACTATTTAGCAGCCCGTTCACAGTTGGGAAGTCGCACTGATGCTCTCTTTCCACCGATTAGTATTTTCCCCACTTTCGAAGGTGTAAATGTCGACGCCTTTGGATTTGTTTCGTTTCTCTAGGGCTTTGCTTGCTGTCGCCAAGTCCACCGCTTCTCGTACTGCTCCCCCCGCCGCCGCGACCAAGGAGACACCTGCTCCTGTCGCCAAGAAGCCTTCAGGCTACGGGTACGGGATAACGAAAGCCCTCCCCGTATCGCCCGCTATGCAGAGCTTTATTGGTTCCGCTGAAATTTCGCATGTCCATGCTACCAAGAAAATTTGGTAATATATCAAGCTCAACAAACTACAGGTATTCTTGTAAATAATTTCTGCTTATTGTTCTTCTGTTTTGTAAATAATTTCTGCTTATTGTCTGATACCACTTTGATGGGAAATTCAACTCTGATAACAAATACAGAGTAATATGCAGCGGACAATAATTTCCCCAACTTGTAAAAATCTGTGATGAGCATCAATATCAAATAAATGAAAGCAATTAAAATCGACACATGAGATTTTAACGTGGAAAACCCTTCTCAATGTGAGAGGTAAAAATCACGGGCACAAGCAAGCAAATCAAGCTCCACTAGGATCAAAATAGGGTACAAGAGAGTCCACAAATGCAGCACAAATCATGCTCAACAATCTGCCCAAGAACACAACGATAAGTATGGAATTTGAGAACAAGAGAAACTGAAAAACCAGTTTTTGCCAGCTACTGTTCAGACGCAATTTCTCCCTCCTTAGATAACTTCTCACTAATCCGACTGGTCCGAATTAAGATCCAGAAGTCCTGAACCCACTGTAAAAATTTCAGCCCGATCCAACAGTGAACGAAGGCATGACAGAAGATTTACGGTCGCTGCTCTAAGTTTGTGCGAAAATCCTTTCTTACGCTCTCAATTCTATTCTTGACTCTTTTCACAATCTCTCTTAACCCAAACTAATCACTCTCACCTATTTATAGCGAGTTAAATAGGCTTGATATATTTGGGCCTTTTACTCCATATATGTTGGGAGCCCAAAATCCCAACAAATCTCCCCCTCACAACTTATGTTGAGGTAACCGCCAAACCGGCGATATCACAACAAGTTTCAAACTTCCCTCTTGGTAACGCTTTAGTCATCATATCTGCACCATTATCATCTGTATGAACTTTAGCCAATTCCAACTGTCTAGCATCCAAAATATCACGTATCCAATGATACCTCACATCAATATGTTTGGATTTAGAATGAAAAGTTGGATTCT
>JAOYMZ010029513.1:0-16871 GCA_025802335.1 Pinguicula primuliflora | reverse complement strand
GTGGTTTTTTTTGGGGTGGGGTGTTGGGGTGGGGGTGTATTAGGATGGTTAGGGTGATTCATTCATTGATAGGTGAAGAAATTAAAATACAACTTTGTGTTTTTCCTAATTCTCTAATCTTTATCTTGCTAATATCTATGTGTAAACCGCAAGTTAGCCCTTATGGAGTTAGTATCCCGGCAAGCTAATGAGGTAGGGAGAGATAACTCTGTGTTTCTTTTTTTTAGGTAGGTAAGTTGGGAGAAATACTCCCACTTCTTTTCAGTATCTAAGAACTTTTTACAGTATCGACTAATGTAGGGGACCTGCACCCGGCCCAAAGACATCTGGGAGACTTTTTAACTGTGTGATCCTTGGATCGGTCCTTATAAAGATAATCTCCGTGCGGCGGTGGGAGTAGGGAGAAATAACTCTAAAGTTTGGACCTTGGTGAGTGAACCTGTGACAAATTTTTTCTTTACAAACTACAAATTTAGTGTGCCGTCGGATGATGTAATTTTTATATTTAATTTTACTTATAAAAAAAGTGTTCTCGAATGAACTCTATTGTTCGCTGACATGGCATCAGGTTTTTCGATGAATGAGACCAAAAAAAAAAAGAATGAGACGGAAAAAATCATAATTTTCAATTATAATTCACGTACGACTGGACTTACCAACAAAAATTCACGTACGACAGGAAAATGGATCTGGATCATTTCTTCTTCAACATTTCCGACCTTACCCGCCGAATCTACCGTACCACTCGTTCATGTCTTCTTCCATCGCGTCGCTCGCTTGAGAGAATGTCCACAGAATCGTCTTCATCGTCAGATCCATCACTTTTCCTTCTATTTTCTTCATTCTTCTCCTACGGCGCCGCTCGACTTCCGCATAATTGTCTTCTTCATGAGATGGGGTAGTCGGTCAAACCGTTTCGAGAAAAAAACATGTGTTTGATGATGTCCTGTGGTAATTTTAGGGGTCTCTCGGTAGGAATTCCGAAGAAAGGTAACGTCTTCTATGGGGGGTACAAAAGCTCATCTCCCGAGGTTATTTCTTCTCCTTCTGATTTTTCTATTTTGGTCGATACTCTGTGAGTCAATTCTCCATATTTGTTGATTAATGGCTATTTATTCATATGAGCATGGAGAATTAGAATTTATCATCCGCATCAACCTGATGATTTTTTTCTATGACTGTATTGCGTTGAAGCAGATCTTTACTTGGGGTCAAACTCTGCCTGATGGTGCTTCTAATTGTAGCCATATGTGTCTTTGGGGTGCTTATTCATCTGTGAATAGTACAAATGATGTATGGAATCGAAGATGTTCTTTCCATATTCATGTCCTCTACCATTTAAACATAGGAGGGTTGATATACCTGCATCTAGCTTTGTGTTTCTTATTCTCTGGATTATCGTGGAGCACCTATGTATAATCAAGATCAAACATATGCAATATATGATTACGATCTGGCAGAAACATATGATTGTGTAGAGGTTATGGCTTCTATGACTCTAAATCTTGCAGAAAGGGCCATTATCTGATTTCATTGATGTTTTCTTCTTCTAGCTTTACTTCTGTGAAACTTATGATGTTTGCCAAACCCTGGTGATGTTACAGGGTCGAGCAGATATTCTCAAAAGAGCTTTGCATACCAATTGAAGTTTATAGCTACAAATGGAAGTGTTGTTCGTGAAAAGGTAAAGTTCTCATTCATGCTTGAAGTCAACATGCATTAATCTTCTATAGGTTTTATTTATTTTGTTGATTGTTTTTAACACTAATGTATAGAATAGACTATGATTCTTCAGTGCTTATTTTATGGACCCTATGAGTGATTGTAACAATGCAAACCTCAATCCCACCTTAGCATCAAAGCATCGGCTTCCCTCGACTCATGAGCTTAATGAATGATTTTGAGAGACATTCAGTACAATGAGTAGATCATGAACGGTATGGCTTATGAACATTTTGCAAGTTTGTTTCCTTCTCTTCCGTCATATTTTAAGAAATTTCAAAACACACGACTTTTTTTAATTGAATGTTTTAATAATTGATGGTTTGTTTTTATCTTCATAGCCATGGATCTTAATTACTAAACGGTTTAATAATTTCAAATATCATGACCGATTTTTTCTTCATAAATCGTCATATGTTTATAAGTATCTTCACAAATGTCTTCATGCATATCTTCATTTTTTGAATTTAGTGTTTCACATTGGGTTTTCATACATTTTATTGGTGGTAGTTGAGCATTCGGTAGAAGACCCACGATGTTTTCCTTCCTACACAATTAATTCATTGTTGTTTCTATTTGATGCATTAAAGTTATGCTACTGAATCTGGAATTCTTACTTTCAGTTCTGCTATCTCATATTGTATTCACCAGTTACACTAATATATTTCAGGGAGGCAGTTTGCAAATGGTTGCTCTCCTGACTCCTGCTGAGTTTCTTCTGGCACGTAAAATATGGTTATTTGTGTAGATGTTCTCGAATAATCATTCTCTATTATGTCTGCTGTTTTAGGCTTGATATCCATTTACTGTTATTTCTTTTCCATCTTTGATTTTAACCTCCCAAAAATATTTGCAGAGTTTATCACGAGGACGAGATCTACTGTTGCTTGCTGAAATGAGTTCGACGGGTAATCTTGCCACGGGTGATTACACTGCTGCAGCTGTGAAAATTGCTGAACATTCAGATTTCGTTATTGGCTTCATATTCGTCAGTCCAGCTTCATGGCCTGGTGGCCCGGGAAGTCCATTCCTAATTCATGCTACCCCTGGTGTTCAGTTGGTTAAAGGTGGAGATGATTTGGGTCAACAATATAACACTCCTGTCAGGTGCTCCACTATGCAGGCATTTCCCCACTATGCAAGGACTTATCAGAGACGTGGTGGTGGACAGAAAACCATGGAGTAATGCAAGCACACGTCCTGGAGTGTGGAGCGAGCAGTTATTTGAGTAGTTCAGCAGATGTTATCTTTATTTCCGTAGGCGTATATATGGAAGGAAGGGAGGTATGTAGCGGCAGCTTTTGGAAATCATATGCAATTGCAATACATGGTTAGTTCTCCCTACTGAGTTCTAAAGAGTCTTTGATCTCCCCAACCCAGATTTCATAACCTCTTACCTTGTACTTACACAATCATAGATCGCCGCCGGAAGAATCCGCAGCGCCCCACAAAGGAACAACAGAGACACATACTGTCTAAAGAAATTACCGGAGTCCGTCCAGGTCCCCTCACCCGCTTGCAATCCCGGGCACGTGACAACTTGGTATCGGAGCCACTAGCGGGTGACTCGTCCTTCCCAATGACAGAGCCTTCGGACATGGACCAAATCAAGGAAATGTTCTTGGAATCTCAGCGCAAACTCGATGAACAAGCAGCGTTCAACGCTAGTGTGCTGGAGAGACCGGAAAGAATGGAATTGAAAAAATGCCCCGAAAGGAATGCCCCGAGAAAATCGTCCGACCCACGAATCGACGAAATTCTGCCCCGTGACGAAGAAACTGAGGAAGCCTTCCAGTACGAATCTCAGGCGTTCCAGCAAGAGCAGCGGACATTTGGGAAAAGACCGGTGGAAGAAGATATGGAGCCCTTTGAGCATGAAAGCCCAGAGTATTGCAGAAAAGGAGCTAGTTCCTCTTTCGTGAGAAAAGAATCGGGACCCCGTTTGATGCCATCACAACTGAGAGCATTCAGGCGGGCGAACAGAGGGCTTACTTCCGGGGGAGAGGGCGTGGTCGGCGAACAGAGTACCAGGAGGATTACCACCCGAGAGAGACCCAACCCTACAATCGCTCATTCAGATGGGATTTTCCTCGTTATGGAGAAAATGAATTGGCTGAAAGTTGGTTGAGTAGATGCACGTCTTTTTTCGCGCAACAGAAGATCGACTATGAGGAATGGGTCTTCATGGGCACATTTCATCTAGAAGGCAAGATGCAATTGTGGTGGAAAACCACTGATGTTGAGTATCCCCAACTGGATTGGGAGGAGTTCTGTGAATTGTTTAGACTGGAGTATTCTGAAGCTGGCAGATCCGATCCCTTGGCGCAACTGGCGGGTCTCAAGCAAACATCTAGTGTGGAGGACTTGAATGATAGATGGAGAGAAATTGTTTCGGGTGTCTGTTATCTTCCAACCAAAACTGCCTTGGTGTTATACACAGATTCCTTGGATCCTAGCTTAGCCTATGATGTGAGGCTCAAGAAACCAAACACGATCCATGAGGCAATGCATATCGCCCGTGAATATCAAGCTAAGGCCATAGCTATGGCTAATGCAGCCAAGAAGCAGAATCCGTTGTATGGGACCAAAGCGCCTCAACAATATGGTACCAGCACGCTGCACAAACCAACACTACCAAGAGCACCTGAAAGCAGAAAGTTAGCGGCAGCAAAAGTGGTCCAAAGAAGGGCTCAAGGGTTGTGTTACAAATGTGATGAGAAGTGGAACAAGGGGGGCACGTATGCAAGAAGCTATTCTGTATTGAACTTCTCCAGGATGAAGATTCTGATGGGGAAGAAGAGGTGGAGATATCTCTGAATGCTCTATCTGGAAGAAATTCTCATGAGACAATGAAGGTACAAGGCCAGATAAACAAGCAGGAATTACTGGTTTTATTGGACTCGTGAAGCACTCACAACTTCCTTGAAACTAATCTGGCTATGGCTTGGCGATTGGAGATGTGTGCATCCCGACCTCTTGCGGTGGCTGTGGCCAACGGAGACAGCATACCCAGCCCAGGAAGTGTTTTCCAGGTATTGGAACTGGGAGGCCACAAGTTTCCCTTAACCTTCTATTTACTATCGCTTGCAGGGATTGGAGCTGTTCTGGGAGTCCAATGGCTCAGCAGTATTAGCCCTACTGTCTGGGATTTCCGGGCCAAACAACTGGAGTTTGCACATCAAGGGCATCAAGTACGATTGTATGGCGTGCCAAGACGAATACCAGATGGGGGAATGTATATGCTCCAGGCCACTGACACTTTGCCAGCCTTACTGCAGAAATTCACTCAAGTCTTTGAGGAGCCGTGTGGTCTTCCCCCCAAAAGATTGTGTGATCATCGGATTACCATCAAGCAAGGATCTGATCCGGTTCGAGCTCGTCCTTACCGATAGGCTCACGGTCAGAAAATAGAAATTGAGCAACAGTGTGAAGACTTGCTGAAAAAGGGTTGGATTCGGCCTTCAACATCGCCGTATAGCTCGCCTGTATTATTAATTGCCAAACTTGATGGATTGTGGCGTATGTGTGTGGACTACCGGGCCTTGAACAACATCACTCTAAAGGACAAATTTCCTATACCCATCGTGGAGGAGCTCCTGGAAGAATTGGGAGGTGCGAAATATTTCTCAAAATTGGACTTGCGCGCAGGATACCACCAAGTTAGTATGGCAGCAGAGTCTATCCCTCTCACGGCCTTTCAAACTCATCATGGACACTATGAATTCCCGGTAATGCCGTTTGGATTAACTAATGCACCAGCCACCTTTCAATCTCTTATGAACAGCATCTTCAAACCGTATCTGAGACGTTTTGTGCTAGTATTTTTCGATGACATATTGGTGTTTAGCCAAACCTGGGCCTTGCACATGGAGCATTTGCAGATCACCTTACAATTGCTGGCGGAAAATCAGTTGGTGGTGAAGGAGTCGAAGTGTGACTTTGCTACAGAAAGAATTACATATTTGGGCCATGTTATATCCGCCAGAGGAGTAGATGCCGACCCTGACAAAATTGCTGCAATGCTCAATTGGAAACAGCCAGGGGACATCCAAGGTCTTCGTTCCTTTCTTGGCTTAACCGGGTACTACCGAAGGTTTATTCGAGCCTATGGGTCCATAGCTGCCCCTTTAACCAATATGCTGCGAAAGGATCAGTTCAACTGGAGTCAAGACAGTGAAATGGCCTTCCAGAAACTCAATTCACTGATGTCCCAAGCGCCAGTTCTGGTGCTGCCCGATTTCACTAAAACATTCATCATTGAATGTGATTCTTCAAACACTGGAATAGGGGCAGTGCTAATGCAAGATGAGCATCCGATAGCATTCTTCGGTCGCAAGTTTGGACCACGGCACGCTGGCTTACCTGCGTACGAAAGAGAGCTTATTGGATTGGCAAAAGCTGTGTAACACTGGAAATCATATGTGTGGGGAAGCAAGTTTATCATCAGAACTGATCACAAAAGTCTCAAACATCTCTTGGACCAGAAGGTAACCACTACCCAATTACATTGGTTAAGGAAGTTAATGGTTTACTCCTTTGTGGTAGAGTATAAACCAGGACGTGATAACACAGCAGCTGATGGCTTATCTAGACAAACTGACAGTGTGCCGTGCCTAATGACTTGCTCCGTGGCCATAGCATCGTGGATAGAAGAGATCAAAGAGTCTTTACGAAATGATCCAGCATTGACAGCTCTTCAACAAAAACTTCACGCCACTGTGGATACCAAACCCTACTCCTGGAGGCACAACCTCCTATGGTTCAATGGCCGATTGGTTATACCAGCTGACTCCCTGCTGATCAACAACATTATACAGAAAGTTCACCAAGCCTTTCATGAAGGGGGATTAAAAACACTCCAGAGATTGAAAGCTGATTTCTTTTGGAGTAACATGAAGCCCAGCGTTGTAGCTGCCGTAGCCACATGTGAGGTCTGTCAACGGAATAAAACTGAACAGCTCTTGCCGGCCGGTTTATTGCAACCCCTGCCCATTCCCCATCATATTTGGGCAGATATATCTCTTGATTTCGTTGACAGGCTACCCCCGTCTCAAGGGAAAACGGTTTTGATGGTTGTGGTGGATCGTCTATCGAAGATGGCACATTTTATTGCTCTCAGCCATCCGTATTCAGCCCTCACAGTTGCCAAGGCTTTCTTCTCGCGGGTGTTCAGGTTGCACAGTATCCCTAAACTATAGTCAGTGATCAGGACAACACCTTCACCAGCGGCTTTTGGCGGGAGCTATTTAAACTGAGCGGCACAACTTTATGTTTTACTTTGGCTTATCTTCCCCAGTCCGATGGCCAGACCGAGGCAGTAAACCGGGTTATTCAGATGTACCTTCGATGCTTGACTGGGGATCATCCCAACAAGTGGGTAGATTGGCTGCCTTGGGCTGAATTCAGCTACAATACCAGCTACCACACAGCTCTTCAAGCCACACCCTTTGAAGTTGTTTATGGAAGGGAACCTCCCAAACTGATGGCCTACACAGAAAATGCGATGCCAATGGCAGCAGTGGATATTGAGCTCAAGCAGAGGCACGAGCGACTAGCAGAGTTTCGGGAGCGATTGATTCACAGCCAGAACCACATGAAACAAAGATATGATACCGCCCACCGCGCAGTGGAATTTGAGGTCGACTCTTGGGTGTGGTTGAAATTACAACCTTATCGCCAGACTTCATTGGGAAACAGACACACCAAAAAGTTGCAGCCCTTATTTTACGGGCCTTTTCGGGTCCAAGAGCGAATAGGGGATGTGGCTTACAAGCTCTTGCTGCCAGAAACTGCACGAATACACCCTATCTTTCATGTTTCCAAGTTAAAGGCCTTCAAGGGTGAACCACCAGCTACACCATCGTTACCTACCTTGGCTCACGGCGTTGCCCAGCCAGTGCCCCAAGCCATACTGGATCATCGAGTCCATCAAGGCCGTCAGCAACTCCTCATCCATTGGACCAGCCTCTCGCCTGCCGACGCATCATGGGAAGACAGAGACCAGCTCACTGCGTCACACCCTGAGCTCACCATTGGGGACAATGGTGCAGTCGAACCCGGGGTAATGTCAGAGGCTCCACTATGCAGGCATTTCCCCACTATGCAAGGACTCATCAGAGACGTGGTGGTGGACAGAAAACCATGGAATAATGCAAGCACACGTCCTGGAGTGTGGAGCAGTTATTTGAGTAGTTCAGCAGATGTTATCTTTATTTCCGTAGGAGTATATATGGAAGGAAGGGAGGTATGTAGCGGCAGCTTTTGGAAATCATATGCAATCGCAATACATGGTTAGTTCTCCCTACTGAGTTCTAAAGGGTCTTTGATCTCCCCAACCCAGAGTTCATAACCTCTTACCTTGTACTTACAGAATCATAGGTCGCCGCCGGAAGAATCCGCAGCGCCCCACAAAGGAACAACAGAGACACATACTGTCTAAAGAAATTGCCGGAGTCCGTCCAGGTCCCCTCACCCGCTTGCAATCCCGGGCACGTGACAACTCCACATTCAGTAAGTAGCATTATCTATATGATAGTATACACTTTGATTATAAACCAATTGGTCAAGGCTTTGTGATCATCAATTTTTTTCAATTTGATTACGTAGATTTCTGAGAACTTTTATTATCTCAGGTGATTTCTGACAGAGACATCATTATCGTTGGCCGTGGAATTATTTAGGCCTCACACCCTGCGGAAGCAGCTAAGGAGTATAGGACCGAAGGATGCAATGCATATTTGATAAATTGCGAGAAATGATTCCCCTTTTCCTTTCTCTGGTAAATCTGATGATACCCGGTGCGTAAATCCAGCTTGGAGAAAAATTGAGCGCCTCCCAACTCCTCTATGAGTTCCTCAACAACCAGAATAGGGAAATAATCCTTCACTGTGATTTTATTTATAGCACGAAAGTCTATGCATAGGCGCCATGAAGAATACAACTTCTTTACTAATAGGACTGGGGAGCTGACGTTCAATCTCATCCTTTTGTCTATGGGGATACCGTAATGCAACAATATCCGATGGTCGCAAGGGTGCGAAGGAGGCAACCCCTGCGGCTGGCTAAAGACATCCGAAAATTGTTGCAACAGATCCTTGAGGGAACTAACAGGAGCGTGGAGATGGTTCAGGCTTAGAGGTTGAGATACAGTAGCCCCATATAGAATAACTTTCTGCTGCTCCGCAAAATTCCATTTAATCTTGCCTAGGCTGCGTAGCCAATTGTTTCCCAACACTGATCCAAATCCATGTAACGGAATCAAGTATAAAGCAATAAGAAAAGAGTAGTTACATACTTGGATCCGCATGTCCTTGAGCACCCCAGGACTGGGCACCCTTTCTGTGAGGTACGAGAATTTTTAAAAAACTTATTTTATTGGAGTAATTTGTGGATTATGTAATGGTTCTTTTTATCAGATCGTCCCATATTCCGGACAGGGAAGAAAAAAATCTGGCAATCTCCTGAAGGTGAACACGTTGAGTTACAAGACTATATATAGTTGATGGAATGGCATTGATACACATTGTTGTGCATTAGATTCTTGGATGTGAGATGAATCTGGAAACATAAGGGATATGCATTTGTGAGGATGATGATCTTCCTATGGCTTCATGCAGTTGTACTTTTTTTTCTTTTGTTTGTAGTTGATGTACACTATTAACTTGTAACAGAGTGGATAATTGCCTGATTCTGTCCATCTGGCTGAATATTGATGATGATTTCGAAGTAGAATGCATCGGAGCTGCAGATGGTTTTCCCCTAAGTAGAATTTATGTTGCTGCGAATTCGTTTGGAGTATGAACCTGCTTCTTATATTTGATGTTGTTAGGTACATTGGTACTGTTATGGAAGAAGATTTAGTGCATTAAAATTTATTTCACTTGATGTTACATTAGAATCAATGATGTTGAATGTAGTGTTGCTGGGAAACTGGTTTACTAACCTATATATGTGCAAAATTCTCATACAAGCTATGAACTAACAACAATTTAGAGAAGAATAGTTTTGGTTTTTTTGATGGGTAATGTTGCTGAGGGCATTTGAACTCGTGACATATAAGTGCAATAATTTTCGTTACAAGAGAAATCGAGATGCACTTCCTTGTGTATAATAACCATAAGATGGTGTACAAGGCAGGAAAACACACAAGATTTGACCAACAATAATAACCATCACATTGTTCACAAGGCTGGAAAATAATGATTCCTCCTGGTGTATAATATAATACACTCGGTATGAATCAAATCCACATGAAACTTCTATAATAAAGAACAAAACTTCTACACAACAACCACTGTTTTTCTGGTACGCGATCATCAGTAATAAACTTATATAATCAACCACTTTGCTCCTGGTACATGGATGAGGGGAGCACTTTGGGACGATCACTACTATTCTTCTGGTACATGGTCATCAATAAGAAAAAATAGATCACACCACAATTCATTCATCACGCCAATGAATTGTATGGAAATTCAGAAGGATCCCATTTCCTCAATTGCAGTAGTGGAAGGTCATCCCCATCAGCACAACTACCGAGCCCATAATGGCCACTGAATATTACGATAATCTAACAAGAATCCCAACATTCTCCACTACACAAATTATTTGTATGAAGTGATATGAACTATGAACAAAAATATGCCCAAAGAACGGAAATCAATAAAATATCCCAATCCAGTCACGTTTAACACATTTGGTCCAAGCTGGACAATTAGTCATGATATAGTAGTCTGGAGGAGAAAATTCCTCGGCTTTCAATAAGGAATGCAGAAAGCCTATAACACATTTGCTCCAAGCAATCATCGATTGTTAAATGCACAAATCTTAAACAATAGAATTCTTTAGAACAATTCTGGACTCCCAATCAACCAGAAAGCATCACACTTAAACATTGTTCCCGTCTCTTTCACTGCCAACATGTAAACGAAAGGAGTTTAAAGAACATAGGCCATAGTGAAAACGGCATTGGCACAATCACAAATGCAACAACATGAACTTTCCTCGAAAATTATCACATCAGTGATTTCGCCGCAAAGATTATCATTAGAAACCTCCGAGAGCTCACTGAGAAGACCAAAAACAGCAGAATCCTACACGGAAGTAACATCCAAAGCAGAAAAGGAACGAAAAGAGGTGATAATGACTAAGTTTTCGACAAGTTCATTATACATGTACATCCGGGGGAACGAAAAGGGGTGATCAAACCTCATGCTCCAAATGCAGAAAACTCCAAAAAACAGTACACTACTTCATTGTAGTTGTTCATATAGTTGATTGAATGAAAAATAAACTATAAAGTTCTCCAAACTCGTGAAGCTCAAGCAAACACTTGAGGGGGTCCTCCCAATGCCTACTTTTAACCTGATGAAGAATATGTATGGGATCCTATAATCACAACAGAAAAGTGGGTGGAAACAAAAAAATAACTTCTTTGATCGAAAAAATGAACCAGATGCACATGAAGGTGTTTAAGATTGTCAGCCTTCTGGAGAAACTTGACAAGCAAACGGCAATCAGAACACATATAGTCAATTTTGATCAAATTGGTAAATTTACTAGTCAAAGCTTCAAACTTTGAGCCACTGAACTGGTAAGATAATCCAAAAAATGAACTTTTAGAACAGCAATACATAGTGCAAATGTCGCTGATAGCACAAAATGCCAAACATGCAATGAAATTGAAATATAATTCAAAAACCTCGCCATGTAAGTAAGATCCCAATGAAGGCAGGTTGCAAAAAATCTAAACCTGTTAATTAAAATTTCCTTAATGAAGGCTGGTTGCCTGGTTCTGATTCCAACAACCGGAGATCCACATCAAGACCATGTTGAATCTTTTAATGGACTCATTGAGTAAGGCCCCAACCCAAGGATCTGTATGCCCCTCACTTCACCTTTCTTGGTAGGGATAGCCGGTTGGCAATTCCATAGCACCTGTGTATTTTCAAATCGCCAATTCTAAGAGTTGAACTAGGAATTTTTTTACGGTGCTGAATCTTTTAAGTGAGATATCTCGGGCCGTTATCGTCACCGAAAAAAAATTCGTTGAACTAAGAGTTTCCCCTACTTGTATGAGTGGGGCTCGCGCTGAGGAAAGGGCTGAAGACGGGCGAGAATCTGTGTCAACACCATTCATGTACATTTTGGCCCAGGCCCAAATTAAAGCCCACGTTGCTATATATAAAATAATAAATTGAAGACACCTTTTTTTATCAGAAACCTAGACACCTTCATTTCTTCAACAACCAGCAACCAGCAACCTGCAACCTGCGAAAAGGGGGTGGCAAGCAGAAGAGAACGGTAGATTCCCTTTCCTCTCACCTATCATGTACGTTGATCTTCGTTAATTGTGTTTTATTTTTCCTGATCCTATCGATTTGGTTGCTAGAGCTAGAAGCATGAAAACTAAGTACATACAATTACTTTTATCTCAAACTAGTAGCCAAGGTAAATAAAAACATTCAAATTTTGGCCGTTTTTGCTCAGTTTCGAGTTTCTTAGCTTGTGATTTGTTTTTACCGTTACATTTGTAGTTTCATGCTTTTCTGGTAAGAAGAACTGGAACCAAATTTAACATGTTCACCCTTAAATGGTTGCTCATGAGTATTGAGTATGATTAACAGGGCACCAATGGCAGTGTCTCGTCTATTCGTTACTTGTATATGCGTGTATATGTAATTATGAATTATTTTTGTTGATATGTCCGTCCAATTAGTTCCCAAAACAGATTGCATTATGCATGAACTAACACAATTACCTCTTGAATGTCAATCTGTGACTTCTTACTATTATTGTTAACTTTCTTCAAATGACCAGCATGAAAAAATGGCCATTTTTCTTAATTCAACAGTCATCTTTCTTAAATTCTACATTCGTTTTTGTTAAATTCAATGAATTTGTTGCAGTATTCTAATGTTGAAGATTTATGAAGAGTATCCAAATAGTTCGGTGGAATATTTTAGTATGTTCGAATGGTTTGTGTGACTGAGAATGGGATGTTACTTCAAAGAAGTTATGAGGTAAGAAAATCTTATTACTTGATGGGTGCCAAATAGGTAATTTTTGTTCTTGTATTTTTGGATCTATGATTGTTTTATGCCCAATTTAAAATCTACATGAATAAAGAACAAACAAATTTGTTTAAATAGTGTATGACAAATTAGTTTATGACTAATAGAAAATGATTGTGGGAAGAATGCCTTCAAGTTTCTTAGGTGGGCCTCATTGAGGCAATTTTAGCTAGGAAGTTGGAAATACTAATTGGGTGGAATTCAGAGCAATATTTTGAACTTTTCACTTCATGGACTATACAAATTAGGGTCTGTTTACTGTGTTAGATAGTGTGTATTACAGTTGTTTTCACAATTTTTAACGACCGTAATCAAACTAGGAAATTTATTCACTGTGAATTTGAACGGCGGGTCAAATTTTGTGATCCTTAGTTTTTCGGCCAAATTCTGATTACGAGTCCAAGCGGAATATTAACCAATCTAGACCCGATACAGTAGACTGTGCAAATGAGATCCTGAGAGCCCAACAGAAAATCTCCAAAATGGAAGAAGCAGACAGAAATGATATTCCACCAAATATGTATCTCATTCCGTAAGTTATTCTTCTTATTCCTTTTCTCTGTCTTCTTTCTTTGCTTTTCTTCTTTTTTCCATCATTGAATTCGAGAGGCTGAAACTTCATGATGCATTCTAGGTTATGGATACCAAATTACTCTCTGAGAATGATAAAATGGTTCTTCATATTTCTTTTCTTCGTTATTTTAAATATAGTTAAAAATTACTGCTTTGTAATTTTCAGGGGAGTTGATCCATCGGCTGTTGCACCTGAAATTAAGAGAGCCTATGATGCAGTTCCTGGGATTTGGACCGAGTCACTAGCGACCAGAATGGAGGGTAGTTTGCCGGACAAATCACCGTCTGAAGGAAATCTATCCGAATGAGCGAAGACGAAGGAGGTGATGTGGCGGTAACGATTTCGTGTCCGTCGACCTATCCTGACGATCGGTGATGCTAAATCCCTTTGACGGATCGTAGAACTTCCCAATGGGAATGATGATCGGAGAGTACTCTGATCCTGTGTAGTCTAGATGCGGTATGTAAAAGAATGTAAATTATAGAGAGAGACGATTAACAGGATGGAAGTAACTATTATTAATTCTCCAAAAGTGTCTTTCTCTTTCCCTCGTACAATCATTTATAGTCCTCGGAATACAATTACGAGTAGGACTCTTTTATTCTTCCAATGGTCCGATTCACCTAACGAGTTTCTTGAATCAGTGCATCGTGTGGTTGTTGAGATGGGACCCTGGTTATTGATCTTTGCTGACCGGTTTGTACCTTCTTGCGTAGAAGATCAGCTCAGCTGGGGTTCTATCAATACCCTCCAGTTGGACCAGGTGCTCGTCCTCGAGCACAAAGGTGGGATATAACTTCTGGATATGTGCAGTGGCCTCCCAAGATGCGTCCGCCGGCGACAGACCCTTCCAATGTACCAATACTTCTCGCACGCCTTGATGGACTCGGGAATCCAGTATTTCTTGTGGCAGGGGATGAGGTTAGCCGAGATGCATTTTAGGCAATATAGGTACGTCTGGTGGTGTCCCGACAAACTTGCGCAACTTCGAAATATGGAAGATAGGATGAATCTTGGCTTCTGCACGTAAAAGCAATCGATATGCGACCTCCCCAATCCGTTCAGCATCCTGAAAAGGACCATAATATATAGGGGTGAGTTTACGAGTATGGGACGTACCGAGAGAAGTTTGCCGATATGGTTGCAGCTTCAGCAAGACCCAATCGTGTGGTTGAAATGTGGCATCCGTGTGGGTTGAATCATACTGTTGTTTGGCTCTGTTCTGCGCCTGTGACAACGGGTCCCTCAGCTCTTCAAGATATGGATTGCATATGACAGCTTTGAGTGCCGTACTGTTCAATGATGCACAGGCCTGCGGAGCCTGCTATGAGATCAAATGTGCACCGGGAGATCAATGGTGCAGATCAGGCCCACCGTCCGTCTTTGTTACAGCTACAAACTTTTGTCCCCCCTCAGGATGGTGCAGTAATCCCAACGAACATTTCGACATGTCCCAGCCAGCATTTCTTCAGATTGCTGAATACCAAGCTGGCATAGTCCCTGCTGGAGGTCAAGACCAAATATGCCCATTATCCAGATTCTTTTGCTTCTTCCTTTTCCCCCTTTGTCCTTCTGCTTCAGAATTCCCAAAGTACCGTGATCTTATTTCCAGAAGTCTCGTTTTTGTAACTTGAGGTGGAGAATCAGACTTTTCAGCCACCAACTGCTTAGATAATATAGAACTTTCGGTAGTCGCCTGCTACTAAGTTGAACCCCATGATGTCTTCCATTTCCTTAACGCTTCGACTCCAAGTGTCTTTGAGATGAGATATGATAGGTGTGGCAGAAGGGAGAGATAAGCTGGTCGCAATGGATGTGAAACAATAATGTGGCTGCTCGAGAAACAAGCTCAACCTTATAACTGGAAGAGCACCAATCACTTAGATAAGCCAAAACCCTCAAAGAATCTGAGAATGGCAGAGTTATCAATGCCTGCTCCAAATCATTTGTTTGAACAGTGGATACTTGATAGGGATATCAGCCGAGATACTATCCTCTATCCACGAAGACTCAAGCAGTAGCTGATCCTTGAAACAGAGCCAGTGAAAAGTCCTTTTGCAGATATTCAAGATGATCGTTGGAAGAGTGTTATTGCTATTAGAACTCTTTTGTTATTAGAACTCTTTTGCATCAGCTATTATAAATAGATGTCAAGGATTGTAAATCAGGATACATTAATACAAGTTCATTCATGTTCTACTTTACAGCATTCTTTATCTTCGTCTTCTACATTCGGTAGCCTACTTTACAGTTGAGTTCTCAAACTCCGGATAGCATTCTTCTGTCTCTGTTCTCCATCTCTCCGGTAGGATCAACTCGCCGGAGTCTCTTCAACCGTCAAGATAGGTTGCAGGGCTCGGTCTCGTTTCCGCAACATCACTTCATCTATTCTTTCCTCATCAGAGTGGGTTAAGGCCGGTGAAGGAACGAGCGCAGAACCTTCCCTTCCCAGGAACTTCCCTCCTCGCGCATACATCAGTCATGTAACCCGGGCAAGATCCCGAGAACTGCAACAATACTGCCCGGAGAACATAATCAGATGGAGAAAGACCTCGTACTATAGCTTTTGCCCTTGAATCAGAAAAGTTGGCTTTCAATGATAGAATCTGCAGCAATTACAGTTTCTCCAGTTTTCTTTCCAGCAAATGCCACTGCGCCCTCCTCGGGAAGCTCCTCTTTTGGGTCATACTTGCTCTCAAATGCATTCTCAGTATCAGTTTCAAACATCTCCTCCAGCCTTTTTTCTTTCTCTTCCTGAATAAAAAAAGGCTCTTCAGTCCGATCCCAGCGGCGAATAGATCTATCGTTGGATCTGGTTACCGGAAAATCACCACGACTACTGAGTGCAAGGCACCAGATTTTAGAATGATGGCCTTCAAGAGTTCAAAGCAATACGAACTTATCTGCATCCCTGTAATTTTACTAGACGATCTTTTCCCACACTGAACATGTAGTGAGTATTTCTCACAAACTTAACAGCCATAACACAAGCAGCATGTGCAAAAAGGGACTTGTGGCAGTCGCCTAAATCCAGTTACAATCAAGTCCCCATCAGCCGATATATCCATGCATAATACAGGCAACTTATGGCCGTACAGGGAGAGAAAGAACTTAAGCGAGTTGATGAAGAATACCTTCACCGTGAAATCCAATAACGCGACAGCAATATGTTTGTCATCCGGGCTGACAGCAACCGCAACAACATCGTTGTTCATTTCCATTTTCCTTGCTGGAGATACAGTCAGATGCCTGGTACCTTCACTAGTTTTCTGCACAGTTTGGTACTTCAAAAGCTTGACAACGCGATCTGCACTTCCAGTGATGAAACCATCAGGTGTTGCCACAATAGATTGAACAGTACTACCATGGGATTCAACTACATCCACGCAAGTGCCAGCACCAACATCAATAATTTCCAGAGTATCACTTTTTGTTCCAACAATCGCATACTTATTACCGGGGACAAAAAGACCACATAATCCATATTCTGAATCGATAGTTCG
>JAOYMZ010029502.1:0-16873 GCA_025802335.1 Pinguicula primuliflora | reverse complement strand
ATGGTGATTGATTGTAGCCCACAATCCTATTTATATTAGCATATTAAGACTTTTCTAACCAATGTAGGACAAATTCCTAACACTTGTGTATAAGAGCTTGCTTCAGGATTGCAAAAGGCTGCATTTGTTGTTGGACCATTGGGGCATATGCAGGTTCTTTTTAGAAGAAGTCGCTCTCTGAATCGCCCGCTTCTACGCTGTCGGCCCAACTCCTGCACATGGAAGCGGAAAGCTGGAAAGTGTTGCCAGCCTCATTGTCCTTGCTCTCAATAGTGTGCCCAGGCATGGACTGAGCTTCGTGCAGCTGTTGTCTTGTTGGTTGCCACATTCCTGTTAATGAGGGTCCAGGTTGCTGCTCTACATGGCCTATTAGGAGAACTCTATGTGCTTCAGTAGGAGCGGTAACAATTTGCTGCTGAGTATCAACAGCCTGATCAGGAAGAATAACAATGTGTGCTGCAGAGCCTGGTTCTGTTTTCGCTGAATTAGGATCATCTGTATCAACTTCCGCCCTTACTGCAATATCTGGAACTGCACAGGTGAAGCCTACCTGCTGCATATAATGGAAAAGATCTATTTCCGGCCTTATTTCTGTGGGCATTTTCGCAGCTACCTGGTCTTGTGAATCTGTGTCTGCATTGAATGGATTCATGTGGTCCCTGTCTCAAGAAATGTTTCCTAGTATAAACTCATAATGCGATTTTTCGCCTCCTGCTCGGTTTGATCCTATAGGGGTTCAGCGGCTTTGATTTTTTGGGGGGAGGGCAGGCCAGTTCTGCGAGTGTAGTTCTGCTGTCTTAGGAGTAGTTCGCCAACTGGATGAGAGAGGTCTTTCTTCGATGACTGAAATCGAGAACATGTCAGCCTCTGTCTCTATCAAGATGGACTTGTTAATACACGAGGGAGCATTGGTCAGAATCTGCATTCGGCCAAAAATCATCTCTATTTTATTGCGGGTGCTTTCATCCAACACAATTAGGTACCCAAGCTTGGTAGCTAAGGCTTCAAGCAGATCAACATCCCAGTATTGGGCTGGCACACCACGGATGCGAACCCAGACCAATCTTGCTGGTTTGCCATGGGGTAGCTTCCAAGGCCTGATGCCACACAGACAGAGTTTGGTTAAGGTTTTCGTGTCCTGCAGTAGGGTTAACTGCAAATCTGAACTAGTAGTTTTTAGAAGCACATCCCTCCTTCCAGACAAATTGCAGAACAAGAGTTATAACCAACAAGATACATAATGCTATTCATAGAAGCAACATCCACAATAGGCGCAGGAGAACCAACCAAATATGTATTCAGCCATAAAGCAGCATTTGGGATTGAATTGTAACTCATTCCATCAGAATAACCAAATCAAACCAAACATACCCAGTAAATCTCGCCCTTAGGCAGGGTCTGGGAAGGGTAAGATGTACGCAATCATATCCCTACCCCACCCTGAGGGGTGGAGAGATTGTTTCCGTGGAGACCCTCATCTCGAAAAAAATAAATAAATAATAAATAAATAAATAAATAAAAATAAACAAATAAAATACAATTAGGTGCAAATATCTACTAGTATATCCCTCTAATTTTTACCAGCCTAGAGGTTCATAAACAAATAACTACTCTATATAATTTTATATATCTTTAACCTGACGTCTTATTTAATCCTATTTGGTTTGGTTTGGTTTGGTTTGGTTATGTTGGCCAGAACAAATTTCGGTGTTACCATTCAACTCTTTTCCCAGACTGACTTGAAGTTTGGAGGACCCAATCCAGATTGCATTCAACTGTAAGAGTAGCCTCTGTGGATTGATGTTCCTGTGATACCTTACAAAATCGTACCTGTGCCCCCGGATATCTAATGCGCGCGGAAGATGAAGATCCAGGATTTTCCCGTAGGCAGAGAAGGTTTCAAACATATCTCGCAATGTCCATGTCATCAGGAAGTTAGTGAAATGATAAGATCGCGAAATTGGCGAAACCCTAGGTCCGGTGGGCGATGGTCGGTGTCGCTACGGAAATTCGATTTGTTGGCTTGACTGATTGGGCGAGGTCTGGGAAGGTGTCTCCCTACTTACATATTTTATCGCGAAAGTCGCAGCCGACCCCCAGCCCCTTGGTCGTGCGCCACGAGGTGTCATCCTGAGGTTTGTTTGCGTGATTGAGGAGGCCTTTCCGTCGCCGGCGTACTGCTGGGCTGGTAGCACGGCGGTCTCGGGATTGGACTCTGGCTGGTCTAGGAGAATTGGACAACCTTCCAAACGATGGCTAGGCGAGAGAGAGGGTACGGAGATGGGTGCCAACACCGGTCGTGTGGCCGGCACAGGCACGACATCCATTGGCGCCGTCACACCAGAGGCGTCAAAAAGAAAAGGGGAGGAAAAGAGTAATTCTGCATCTTGTCCAGATTCTCGAAGGTCCTTGACAGGGTATCTCATCACACTCGGGAATGCCACTGTTTCATGGAAAACTAAGAAACAAACGACAATCTTCTACTGGAGCAGAATACAGGAGCATAGCCTCTAGCACTTGTGAGCTGAAATGGATTTCTTGTATCCTGATTGATTTGGAAGTTGAGGTAATTCAGCCCATCCCAGTTCATTGTGACAATAACGCTGGGATCCATCTCATTGCAATCCAGTCTTCCATGAACTGACAAAACATATAGAAATTGATTGTCATCTTGTGAGGGATGCATACAAAGATGGATTCGTGTTGCCTCTGTATATTCCTTTCGCATTTCAACCAGGTGATGTTTTAACCAAGGCCCTCCTATTGGCTCCTTTCAATCGTCTTGCTGTCAAGCTGGGACTCAGTCTCTCTCCCTCATCTCCACCTTGCAGGGAAAATGTTGAAATTGACGAAAACATCCTGGAACAGCAGCTTAAGGATACAGGAATTAGCTAATCTAGTTCTTCCTTTATGTTCGTTTATGTTTTTGTATAGTTAGTTTCAATTCAGTTAGTTATAGCTGGATTTAATCAGTTTAGTGAGCCAACAGTAAATGAGGTCTAGTAGGATAAATGGGATGAAGCCCATAGAAATACGTGTATATATATGGACAGAAACCCTACGAAAGATTGGAAAATCTCCTTTTCCCACTGGCTGCGTCTCTTGTGATTTTCACATGCTTTTCCATATATGGATTCATGAATGGTAGTTTGGTTCATTTATTGAGCTAGATCTGTTGGCTATTAGCCTTTAACTGTTTTAACCGAATCAAGTCTTGAGTATTTCTGTCCGAGAAATTATTCAGTCCAGAATTCTATGTCCAGATTAATGATTTTACGTCCAGAATGATAATGCAGACCATCCAAGTGTTGGCAATCAATGGCCATAGGCTCACATAGGAATTAGGAATTAGGATACAATCTTGTATTGGGTCTAAATAGCTAGAACCAATTTTCGGTCCACAAAAACACAACAAGCTGGAACTGCATCTTCATCGGCACAGTATGTGTAAAGACAGGCCCTGAATCTTAGGACTATAATCTAAAAACAATAGAATCTCACTTTTTGCATGTATATATATATAATATATATATATATATATAATACATTCCATTTCAGACCTCAATCAGAAAACAAATGCAGAGGAAGATGCTGGCCGCTGAGCAGAGAAATAAAAATGTTGGTTCTTCTCTAGCCGTCAAAATCACTGGACTGCAATCCATCAGAATCGTCAGAATTGGAACTCGCAAATTCATCAAAGAAGGTGTTGAGGTACCATGGACATTTTTCGTTCCAAACATTGCCGCCTTTTGTAGCATTAGCGCGCCATTGTTGATCAGCGATCATGTCGGAGGAGAGACCCCATTCCTTCATTTCTTGGTGGGAATGATGGAGGGCGAGAGTGTATTCTCCTCCAATACCCAGCTGCATTACTCGAAATTCGCAATTCTCCACATTGTTCAAGCGCTCGAATTGCTCAACTGTCCATTTAAACCACTTCATAAGAAAAACACGAAGTGCAAGTCCATGAGAAACGATGATGAGATTGAGCTCTTCAGATGGCCCGCGGATAAGCCTATTCATATCTATGTCCCTCCATAAGGATTCAAGAAAACCTGCACAGCAGATGTCAGCATTGAATATCGAAATATGACGATGAATTGCTGGAAAAATCACCTCACTTGAATACTTTAATCTAATACATATACCATACAAATGTAAAAGTATTCTCATATATAGAAGATAGCAATACCAAAGGAAGGAGGGCTTCGAAATTCTTTTACACTTACACGAATTTAGATGCCAAAATGTATTCACGGGGGGAAGCGTGCAGTGGGTGACTGTGGGTTAAAGGAGAATAGGGGGCAGCAGGAACCAGGAAATGGAAAGAAAAAAAAAAAGAACCAAGAAGTAATGCGGTGGATGACTGTGGGTAAAAACAGAAGTAATGCCACACATTTTTCAAACTAACGAATATATGACATCACTACCATCTGAGGGTTGAAAGAACATGAACTCGATCATCTAATATCTACAAAAAATCAAAAGATGTATAAAATTAAGTAATCGGCCTCGTATAGAATTAAGTAAGTCGACAGCAACAAAAACATAGGTAATCTGCCTTGTACAAAATTAAGGAAGTCAGAAAGAGAGCAACCCACATCAAAATGAAATTAAGGAAGTGAGAAAGAGAGCAGCCCAACTTGAAATAGGAGGATTATACAAACAAAAGGAGAACTGAATCAGAAGACGTGCAATTCATGCACTGGTACCGCATACACGGGTACTGCATAACTCAAATGTGCCCCAGATAGAAATCATTCCTAGTACACAGTCAGAAGGAATATGATACGTTGTACCTTCTAGGAAGAATTGAGTTTGAGATTATACGATCATATCGAAAATTGAAGAGAAAGAGGTAGAAGTGGAAGAAATGAGGACCACGCCAGAATACTCATCTGATTAGATGCTTCTCCATCATGAACATAGATATTCAATTTAAATACCTATCCGTCCATCATAATCTAATGAGGACTTATTACAAAGTAGGTTATAAAAGCTTGTCCACTCCATATATTACTACACATCATTTTTATAAAAGATACTACATAATTCAACCAGAACATCAAATAAAATCTGATATCCTTGACGAAAAAGATTCAAGAAAAATGAACTTTATACTTTAACCAGCATGAATAAAAGATTGAATGTAGACGTTAAGTCTCACAAATCATTATATGCGTGCCACCATCAGCATAGCTCTTCAACTTGTTAAACGCAGTTGTCTTGACCAAGATTTCTATTGGCAATCATCTAGTTAGAAGATATAAAGGAAATATAAAACCATGTAAAGTTGCACACAGGCAAACTATTGTACTTATAATACCCAACATTTTACAGTTGTCTTAAAAGTGTAGGAAAATAATCCTGTACGCTTAGCATTTCATAAACCATTCTCTCGATCGACAATGGAGAGAGGAATATCATTTAATCTATCAAAGATGCTATGATAATGAAGTGCCGAATCGAATCAAATAAAATCCTTTAACAAAAGAAAAAGGATGAGGATAAATCAGAAAGTAAGATAATAGAGCGCAGGAGACGATGGGGAAAAGCATACTTGAGACGCGATCGTATACATCTGCGGCAGACTCTCCCTCGGGGAATCGATAAAAGAACCTTCCGAACTTTTCTCTGGTCTCCTTGATGGCTTTCATCCGATCGGCTACCTGAAAATTACCGAAATCCTGTTCCCTAATCCGGCATTCTTCCCTAGCCCCAATCACTCTCTTCTTCGGAAAAGCTCGGCCAATTTCTCGAAGCGTGGAACGAGTTCTTAGGTAGGGCGATACGTAGAAGTACGCCTTCCAGTTTCCGCCATCTGATATAACATTGCAGATCCGTTCGCCTGCCTCCTTCGCCTGGTCAATCCCTTGAGGAGTTAAGGGTATCTTGTTGTCTGGGATAGTGGAATAGGCAGTTCCGTCAATGTTTCCTGCGCTCTCGCCGTGTCGAACAAGAATTATGCGCTTCGGAAGGCACCTCTCCCTCTGACTCGGGCTTCCGCCGTCTAACATATTTCGTCTGTGCGAGCTGACGATGCGAGTTTGCCTGAATTCATAACTCGTCAATGTTGCTATGAAAATCAATTCAACAACACGCACACGCAGTCACGCACTGTGGTTTGCACGTCGAGCTTAACACTTAAAATATTATTTAGTGGGCATGAAATTATCAGCTCAATTTTTAATGTTGGTAGTAAGATTTTAATCCCACCTTCAAAATTAATTTTTTTATTAAAGCCGAATACAATACGCAGGTCATGGGTCAATTAAATTAAGAGTGATGCTCCCTACAAATAATTCAGAATTGTAGAGACATGTAGTTTTAGTAGTTTAATTAAAGATATATATAGTTTAATTAAGAATTTTGCAAGTTTAGTCCATCATTTAAATGTCATTAAGAATTTTGTATTTTGAATAATTAATATTTTATTTTTGTAGGGATGAATTCTGAATTAGTTGTTGGGACATCTAGCATTATTCTTAAATTAATGTACAGTTATTTGCGTTCATATTAGTCTTTGCCCAATCTGTTCGATAAGCCCAATTTGGCCTGTATATATAAGTCCATTGATTCCCTTACCCAAATGGCCAAATCTACTATTCATACTTGAGAACAAAATATCCTAGTGGCCACTGCCCAATCAAATATTTAGAGCTCTATCACATCTCCAGTTGATTCTGGCTTACATCCTCAATCTCACCTTGTGGATTTTTCCAAGCCCCAAGATCAAAATCAACACCCAAAATCACACATTCCTGAACCACAACCAAGAAAAAGCATCCAAACTGTCAATCCGCCTTCATAATGTCTCCTCCTTAACTCCTGCTGCAGCCTGGATGCGCACTACTCACATTTCTCTTGAACCAACATACTACTCAGAAGCCATAACCTATCCAGACTGGATTCAGGCTATGAATGCAGAGATAGCAACATTAGAACGCAGTCAAAGTTGGCATATTACTTCTCTTCCTCCTAACAAGAAAATCATTGGCTACAGGTGGATTTATAAGCTCAAATAGAATCGAGATGGTAGCATCGCTCGCCATAAAGCCAGAATAGTGGAAAAAGGATATAATCAGATATAAGGGGTGCACTTTGTGATAGTTTTTCACCAGTTGCCAAACACACAATAATTCATCTCATGCTCACAGTGGCAGTTACCGAGTGATGGAAAATTCATCAACTCGATATCAACAACGCCTTCTTGAATGGACACTTAAAGGAAGAGGTTGATATGGCTATACCATAGGTCCATCCGACACATGGTCAAACCAAGTTTGTCTTCTGCAGTAATCAATTTATGTACTAAAATAGTCCTCTCGTTGGTGGAAAAAAAAACATTCACAACTTCATTGATTAAATATAGGTTCACACAATCATCGAACGCCCACTCCTTGTTAATCTTAAGACAAAACGATGCATTCACTGTCAAAATTGTCTATGTTGATGACGTACTCGTGGCTAGTGATGTTGAAGATGAATCAATTCAAGTTACTTATTTACTTGACGGTGAGTTCAACGTAAAAAATTTAGGTGCTGCCTCATACTGTTTTGGTCTGAAATTGAAGTACACTCCAACGTGTCTCTATGTGATGCAACATAAGTATATCCAGGATCTGCTAAATTACACTAGCAACCACACCATTGACCCCGGATTGAAACTTATGGTGACAGACACAACTAAATTGCTAAATGATCCAACTTCCTATCGAAGTGTAGTTGGCATATTGCTTTACTTATCATTTACTAGACAAGATATAAGCTACGAGGTACAACATCATCCCAGTTCATGCAATCACCACGTTCTTCACATTGGTCAGCCACATCTCATGTTCTCAGGTACTTAAAGGGCTATGATACGTTTGGTTTGTTCATCCCAAAACACAACTCCCTGCAGCTTACAGCCTACTGTGATGCCGATTGTTCCTCATGTATGGATTCTCAGCGTTTGTTGGCTGGATATATAATTCAGCTAGGGGATTCTACTATTACATTGGAAACCAAGAAATAATCAACTGTCTCCCGATCCTCTGCCGAAGACGAATACCACATCATGGCTTCAACTTTCTGTGAATTGGTATGGATCACATACCTTTTGAAAGATATGGGGGTACATTTCCATATTCCAATTCCCATATATTGTGATAATAATGAAGCTTTGCATTTGGTGGCTAACCCCGAATTCCACGAACGAACAAAATACATTGAGATTGATTACTACCATGTGCGAGATCAATATAAAATAGCTTCATTCAGCCTCTCTACCTCCCATTTGGTGATCAGCCGACCGATCTATTCACAAAGAGTTTTCCATTGGCGCCTTTCCGACATTTGATTTCTAAGTTGGGCTTCGAACTCTCACCCTCAACTCCAACTTATGGGGTGGCTGATAAAATGGGCCAATTAAATTGTTGTACATTTATTTGAGTTCATATTAGTCTTAACCAAATTTGGCGTGTATATATATGTACACATGAGGATCTTTGTAGGTTAGTGGAAAAAATGGGGAAAACCTTTCCCAATCCACCACTACTGTTTGTCTTGTTCATCCATCCACATTTGCCATACATTCAATGCTTCTAACTAGTTGTTTCGACCATTTCTTCAACTGATTTTCAAACTCGTTCCCTCCAATCTTCATGGTACCAGAGCCAGATTTAAGGCCCGAATTTAATTCTGATGTGCTCCAATTATTAAACCCATGAGCTGGGGGCCCATGGAGGGGTTCTATTATCACGAATTAGGACATTATATATATGGTGTGTGAGTTCAAGTTCAACAGAGTTTACGTAGTTGGACATGAGAGAGAATTGTTAAGAACCAAATGTCCCACACCAAAAGATGACCTCAAATCAAATCAATATAAATAGGATTGTGGGCTACAATCAATCAGCATGAGCTCATGATTTTAATGAGGGTAGCCATCTTCAAAATAAAAATTGACCTACACACGTGCACCTGTACACACCGCCCGAGCTTAGAATTACGATCGTGTCCAATTTCATCATAAGCCCGAGCTCGGATCAAGAGCAAGGTGTCCAATTTCTTCAATTTTTGTATTAATAGAAATTGTTATATTGTACACAATATTAGAGTATACTGCCCTCTTTTAAAATGATAAATGTTATATTACACTAAAATTTGACACTAACAACATATTAAAAATGTATTGACAATATTTGATTTGCACATGGGCTATCCCCACACAATTATACCATCCAATTACAAGTCGGCAACATATTTTTAGTGTGGCTTTAGTGTAAAACTTGAATGTCTATGTGGTATATCATTTTTCGTTTTAATAAAATGGGTTGTTAAACTACATTAGTGTCAGTTTTGTAACTCTACTTGATTTTTGTTTTTACTTCTTATTTTCATTCGCATTCTCCTTTTCATTCTCTTTCTCCTTTGGAACTTTTAGAGTGTTTGCATAACTTCTGAAAAAAATAGATAAAATTTTCTTCAGCTTTAAAAGTGAAAGGTGAATTCATTTAGTTATTTACAAAATTGTTATTAGAAGTAGAAGTGGAAAAAAAGTAGTCTCCTACCTACTTCTCAAAAAAGTAGAATTTGACTTAAAAAAAGGAGAAGTAGAATTTTAAAATACTCATTTTGAAATAATCTGGAAAAAAAGGAGAATCATAAAATTAATCTAAAAAATAAGTAGTACAAAACAGACACTAAGTGTAAAAATCTCCCAAATTATGAGATTTTCAAGCAATGTACATCACCTCATATTACATACGATAAATCGCTATAAAAACTCATCATCGTTACTCTGGCGAGCACCCCCAATTCTCAGGCTAAATACCAACTTTAAAATCACTTTTCTCCATCAGTATCAATTTATTCAAATGAGAGAAATGGTTTGCCACCATTCAAATAGATACTGAGGATAGCTAATCGCTATCTTTAATCTTATCTTTACACTATCCCTTCAAGAGGGTGTCTCCCAAAAGAATACCCAACTTTTTTTCAGCCCTTTTTAGGGACATTTTCGTCTTTTCAATCTTCTCTTTCATCTGCCATGTTCTCTAGACAAGTTACATTCCTGACCGTCTCTTTACTCCTACAATCCTCACCTTTAAATTTTATTCAATCCTCCTCCACACCGTAGCGTCCATCTTCTGAAAAAAATTTGTATGTGCCCTGAAAATTTATCTGACTTGCTAAAATGCCCTGTCGCGCTGATGGCTTCAGTGCGGTAGGGTCTCGCGCTGAAGTCATCAGCACGGATTAGCTTCCGCATTGATGGCTTCTGCACGATCTTTTTGCCACCCACTTTGGCAAATGGCGCGAAAGTGGTTGAGGCCGCGCTGAAGCCATCAGCACGGCCTCTACTATAAAGAGGGCTCTCACCCTTCGTTTTTCAACACCACAAATCAAATCTCATATCTCTAATTGGCAAAGAAGAGCCTATTCGACAGTATCGAATCGATCAAATCTGCAACATAGGAGTGATTGTTTGCGCATGATATCAAATATTTGCACATGATAGTTGCATCGAATACTTCAATGTACGTAGGAGTGATTGTTTGCATGACATAAAATATTGATACGTGGAGTGAGAAAGTCAAGCATTTTTACAAGCGAGGTGTGGCACGTGCTTCTATGCACGAAGTGAAGCCATTCGATTGATTGACGGTTGAACTCGATTTCATGCACAAGTTATTATGAAGGGCTCACGTGAGCATCATCGTGTCGAGTTAAGTATCCACCATTGCTCTTGTGGTAAGTGGTCTCGATACGAAATTCTGTGCTTTCATGCGATACAGGTTAGTTTTTTATTAAACAACATTTTACTAAATAATTTATATATTGATCTTAACATTTGAAAATTTGTAGACTTGCCGAAAATATCGTAAGGACCCCATGGATTATTGCTTTCTAGCGATTACAATTATCAAGCTTAGGCCCACGTATGAGCAACTATGGCATGCGAGGGATCCACGCACAAAAGAACCAACTCCTGCATTTTGGTTGATACACAAACTTATGCTAAAGAAAAAGAAAAGGACCGGTTGGAGAACACCTGATGGAAGAATACATAATGAACAGGACGAAGGAGTAATTCCATCTCAAAATAGTGTAGGCAGACCTCTCGGTTGTGGGCGTGGACGTTGTAGAGGAAGTGGGCATGGACGTGGTAGAGGAAGTAGGCGTGGTTGCCAATCAAGTGATGGTGTACATATTAATTGATATAGATAGTATTTTGTATTAAGCTTTTATGATTATATCAATGAACTCATTTTATTAAACAATTTATTAAGCAAAATTCAATTCAACAATTCCTTTAATGAATAACAGATAAAATTAATTCAATCTTCGTCTAAGAAAATCAGCAGTACTAATATTTCTTCTAAGCAAATCTTCCTCGTTCTCGTCATCCTCTTCTCCCAGATTGGTTTGTTGATGTGAAGTACTCACTTCATGATCGTGCTGCATTCAAGGAGGACTCGCCTCGTTTTCAAATTGGCCACACAACTTCTTATGTATCTTCACAACAAGTGATTAATCCATTGCGGAGTCGCCAGTTCTAGGTGCTGCGACGCTTGAAATAAATCATGGGCCTATATATTTATCAGATCAAATAAATTAGCTACCCATGATGCATTGTGATTCCCGTGAGGCATGAAAGTCTTTGATGAGAAATTCATATCCCTTCATTTAAGGGATTGTGTAGAATAGCATTAATTTCTCACATGTGAGAAAAGGGGAATGCAAGGCTTGTATATAAGGCCTCATTTGTACATTTGAAGACATAAGAGAAAAATTTATCAATCTTCTTCTTCGGATTCATAATTGTAAGTTTGTTAACTCCACTATATGCATCTCATAGCTCAGACTAACAATTTCAAATGATCAGCAGGTTCCAGATATCATTTCCCTACCAAGTTCATCTTCAAAGGACAAAGCAATGTGAAGCATTGACAATCCAGAATGGCAAATGGGTTTTCTCCATTTCAGATCTTGGAATCCGATGGAAAGTAAATAATTGCATGCAAATTATCCGTTATCCTTATGCGTTTAGTACATACCTTATCCTAACTTATTTTTCTTCTTGTGTTTTATGAAATTGTTCTATCCTTATGAGTTTGGTACTTATTTTTCCTTTTTCATGATTAAACGCGAGAGTTTCATTTGGTTTGCGGCAGAAGTTTGGTCGATGTGGAAGTTTGAAGTAAGCACTTGGTGGACAAGCTTGCAGAAAGATGTGATGCCCTCCACGGGAAGCATAACTGGTTCCATTCATTTACTGCAATGTTGAGTTCTTTGCTAATAAATAGTTATTTCTTGAACTTTGATTCCAGTTTCTTCAGGACGAATACAAGTACCAAACTTCTCGTCTTCCAGAATGGGTCCATTTTATTGCACTAACACCATAGATATCATCAAGTAGGTGTCATATCAACTCTACTTTGATTGTTTATACTGCTCGATTTTGGATTTGTAATGCAATAAACCGAAATTTACAAACATATGTAGGTACATATAGAGGATAACATTGGTCTTATATGTAGGTGATGAATCTACTCTCAATTATGCAGAATTCATTGAATGTATTCACAGCACAGAATACAATAATGGAATTCCAAGCTCTCCACCCTCTCCCACATTCCATCCAAATATTGATCTATCACCTGGATAGCTGAGAGCCTCGTAGTTTTTCATTTTTTCAATTTGTATTGTCCATCTTTTACACTAAGGACCAACTGAAATATTTTTCTTTTTCAAGAATTTGGTCCACTAGGAAGAAGCTACGGGTGAAATAACTAGGTTATGGCCTGTGCCCTGAGGACACGGTTCCGAGGATTAATGGGATAGTATGACAACGACAAATAAACGTATATAAGTCAATGGCTTAACTTACAATTGCTTATATAAACCATAGTGACACGAACAACTCTAATTTTGCCGGAAATGTTGTAGAACGAAGGGGCGGACGTCTTTGCTTGATGTGTTCCCCACTGGACATATTTTTAATAAAATGGCTGCAACACTGATCATGTTATTAATTGAGATATTGTATCAAGATTGACGAAGTTGCTATAAGAAAATCAAAGACAGAAGATTTCCCCATGATTGACCCGTAAAACAATCTACATATTAAGACAACTCACCCACATGAAAGTTGAGCAAGGAGGAGTAAGCCCACACAAATAGCAACACGAATTCATAGGAGTATGTGCTGGGGGAAAATACCATAAGCCCCTACACAACATAAAATAGTGCTAGAGGTGCCTTAATATACAATTTTTTTCATATGCTGCCAACCGAATTGTTTCTTTAAAATAGGAATATATATATATGAAAATAGTAGTAAAAGTTAGATCAACTAAAGTGAAAAATTTGAAGCATTACATCTATGAGTTTGGAGGCTCCATATCCTCAACACGTCAATGGCAAATAAATAGCATTGCAGCTTGTTATGAAAGAAATCTAAGTGCATCTGTTGAATAAGCAGAACAATCCACTCTAACATCTGTCAATGGTGATTGACAGAAAATTATCGTGTTTGTATGATTTTAAAATAGAGGAACAAACACTTGGTTGAAAACAAAAGATTAAAAATTTATGAAACATAATGATATATCGAAAAAGCATACCAAGTACATTTTTAAGAAAGAGTTTGTTGTGTGAGGGAGGGATTGTCATCCTTAACCAACAACACTTTCACCCCTTATTTCAAGAGCCAAACTTACGCTAATTCCAAAAATGGATCTGCACAAAGAAACAATGTTATATTGTCAATGGCTTTGCTCTGATATATGAGGAAACTGAAACCCACAGAATGTTATAAAGATTCATTATCAGTCATGAGAAATCTTATAGGGAAGGCTGCAGTTTTGGTGAAGGTAGTTCCCATGATTGAGGAGCATTACTTTGCAATTGCAAACAAAGGGCCTCAAAATGCTTTTGTGGATCTCCGCTGCCATCAAATTCCTGATTCAAAATCGAAGCTTCAGATAAGATACTATCCCATGAAGTAAGCCTGTAACCTGATGGACAGCAAGACTTTGTTCTGTGAAATTTGAACGGTAGTGTCAAACGGTTGTAAACAATAATACATTATAATAAATTTCAGTTTTTTCGTAAGTTTTTCCTTATTAAGATAGACTCATGTTTTGTCAAAAACCTCTTAAAAATTAAAGATGAAAAAATTAGACAAACTAATAAAATAGACCGATGGAATGGCAATGATACAAATTTTTATGCATCTGATCAGATTATATGCCATCCTTGGTAAAATCTCTTGTAATAGGAGTAACTGAATACAAAAAATAAACAACAACTCTCATATATATGGATTGGTCTGTACTTTTCAACATTGTCGAGAATAAGCAACACCTGTAAATGTGAATTTGTCATCTTCTCATTCAGAAATTGTTTGTTCCTCGTATTACCACGCTCCAAACCAACATTTTCTCACGTTTTCCACAAAATCAACTGAAATTTGACACAGCATATACTGTCATAAACATGAAACGAAAAGTTATACTTCAATCGAGTGTGACAGCAATCACTTTTTGGTCAAGTCGTAAGAAACCTTCCAGGAAATGGGTAGAAGATCAAAGAAAGGAAAAAATATGAATCAACATAAATTTCACCTTCAGTGACTGAAGAGCAATCATGGGGGATATTTTAGAAATTGATCATAAAATGTCGTATCCCAACAGAACTGTATTCTTATAATTGTCTACAAATATAGAACCTAGCAGTGAAAATTGAGTTCAAAAATTGAAGTGTGCAAAGCTTATTTGTCATCAGAAAAATTTATTTGACAGCATACCTATGTCTTGCTCCTTCACTTAACTTCTTCCTTCTTGCCTTAAAGTATTTATCTTGCAAAAGATTTGCAGTAATGAAGGGAAGGCAATAGAGGAAGGGACATTGTCTTAAAGAGCACAATTGTAAGGCCTCTCTAACCATTATTTTAAATACATCTTCAGCAAAAATCAGCTTTCTCCACCCTGCAAAACCCGCCAAACAAGTGAGTATGTAACTCTCAAATTAGTAAAGAGGTATGAGGTCGTGAACGCTTAAAACTTTGTGCATCCATAAGTATACATTACTGATAGAAAAGCATGGAAACGACAGATTTTATCAAATAATCATCAAAGCAAAAGGAAGTTTACCAAAACAGGAGATAAAAAATTTCAAAAGAAAGTGTGTCTGCTCTGCTAGAAAAAATATCACCAAGCAGTAATAGAATTTGGTGTGGACACTTCAACAATGGATCAACCATCTGCAAAAAAGCATAACAAACAAATTGGTCAATTTTTTGCGGGTCAAAGTATCTACATAGGAAGCTTCCGCTCATTGGAGAGTAATGTTGAAGAATAGAGATTTGATCCTGCCCAACAAACAACAACTGGAATGAATATTTATTTTGAGATCAAACATTCACCTTCAACACAACCCTGCAAAAACCCAAATCCTCAAAGAAACCATCCACATTCCTGAAACAATTTACGGATTTCGGGGAAGCCTGAATACCACTGCAAAATATGAATAGAAACAAAATTAAAGAAAATGTATATCAATTACAACAATATGCTGGCTTAATCTGTGCGTAGGCAGTAGGAATTTTAAGGATAAGGTTTAATTAAAAAAAGAAGCAGTAGCCAAATTAATCTGAGCAATGGTAACAAATGGACATATGAAAATCAAGGTGCAATGAATAGGTTTGTGCGCGAAAGAGATTCATTCTTCCATGTCAAAATCAGAAAACGGATGATTGAAAGCTCAGACAAATGCAATCGAAATTCGAAGGGATACCTGCAGTTGTAACGTAATGGATGTCTGAAAATACTCGAAACCAAGGAACATTGCAACCAACCTGAACATTGAAAGGACCGATTAAGGAACATTGCAACCAACCAACATTGCAATCAACCTGAACATTGAAAGGACCCGATTAAGGAACATTGAAAGAATTACAGTAGGAGCAACAAACCACGACAAAGACAAGAAAGAAACAACACACAGTCTGGAACATTACCTTAGTAGCGAGTAGCAACAAATACGATGAAAAAACCAAGCAACCAACTTGTGAAAGAACAAAAGTCAGAATCGAACAACAAAATCAAATTCAGAAAAATAAAATCATTATGTAAGGAGCAAATAAATCACATCAGAATCGAACAACAAAAAAGCAAATGGGTAGGTGTGGTAGACGTACGATGTACGCGCAGGTCAGAGGCGAGGGAGCGACAGCGCGGGAGAGGCAACATTTTTTAGGGTAAGACGTGCGATTCTCTTTTTTTTTTCTCGAAGCTACCCTTTTGGCGAGGCTCTCGGCGCTATCAGCTCGCAGCGACAGCATATCCCAGTGCCAACCTCTTCTCTTGTGTTTAATCCCCCTTGAAGCCCTTGGTCGTGGGGTCTTTAGATCGATTTTTGCTACTGTCTGTTTGTGAACGTTTGTTTCCCTGGCTCTTGCCACCGATGTATAAAAAAAAAACTACAAACCCCTTATATTACGGACACAAAATATCGACGCAACAACACAAAACTCAGCCAATAGCTAGCAGCCAGCTCGCTAGCAGGGAAGTCCAGCTCAGCAATGTTGATGTCGTTTTTTTAACGTTCCAAATTATAGTATTGATTGTATTGCAACTATTTATTTATTTATTTATTTATTTATTTTGTTATTAGTTTCTTAAAATATGGTTTGTGATGATGAGATCCTAGCACATATCTATGGATTTCGTTAGGTATTCAGCAGCAACATATTTGATGCTACCAAGCAAAATCCAAACCCCATCCATGTCAAGTGGGTCTTATAGTGTGAGGTCCCAATCAATCTTGCTCGGACCCTAAATCCAAGAAATAGAGGTGTTAGAACAAGTAGGTAACTGAAATT
>JAOYMZ010029491.1:0-16880 GCA_025802335.1 Pinguicula primuliflora | reverse complement strand
CTTCTTTACTCTCTATACGAGTTTAGAGTTGTTTTGGTATTATAAATTTAATTGCGATAGGATTTGTGACACTCGCGTAATCCACATCATTGATCTAACCAAAAGACAGTGAAGAATGCCCCAAAACCGAAATATATTTTCCAAGTGAAGAACTAAGGCAACACATGTTCATGAAAGAAAACATTCTTAGCTTCATCAAGGCATGAAAAGATCAAATGCAACATTTGGTGTATAGTCCACATGAAGAAGATATTTTGTGCATCAAGGACGGCTTGGAGGTCCCACAAGTCACACTTTAATCAATTTCTATCAACCATTTAATGAAGAAGAATAAATCTTGGATACAAGTAGATACACTCATCTATCTAACAAACAGAGCAAGGGTAAGGGTCACTTTTCAACACCCCTTAGCCCTAGTTTACAAAAGAATCCTCTCTTCTTACTATTCATTCATTTCGTCCTAGAGGAGAATCAAAAGGGGCTAAGGAGGATCCAATCAAGTCTTGCTCCTGCTCTCTCTCTCTAGCCAAAATGCTCTCAACCCTCTCTTCCGCCATGACTGATGACCCTCTTGCGAAGGCCAATCCAGGCATTTTGAAGGTAAAAAACAAGGGATTACAAAGGCCTGATGCCATGGATACCATGGACACAGCTGAAGATTCCACCTGTCATGCTAATTTTACCCCTCCTATACCGAGGAGTGAGCTTGGTGCTAGTCCCTCATGTAAGGCAGATCTGGAGCTGGATCTGCAACTGCGACAAGATATTCCGGCTACAGAGCCCATCAATTCTATGAAATCCCCAAAATTTGTGGTTATTGAGGGGGCAGCATGCTAAGTCTCCCCCTGGATCCTTCTCTATTCCCGTGGGTCTTTCGTTTAAGGATGCACTTGCACCAAAACTCACACAGGAAAAAGGGGGAGGAGCCCATTCACTCGGAACCCTGTTACGGTGGAAGAGGGTGATGTTCAGCACATGTTTGTGAATGGGAAACACTGTGTTGTCTTCTCGGAGCGCATCAACCAGGAAATTGATCGGAATATGGAATACACAGTGTACATCAAGCCGCTCAAGCAAGTCACTAACTTTAAGTTTCTGTACCAAAAACTCATCTCCCTTTGGCAACCTCGAGGTAACATTCATCTCCTGGACATAGAAGGAGGCTATTATCTGGTTAAATTGGATTATAAGGAAGAATATCTCAATGCTCTTCTTGAAGGTCTGTACTCTATAGTAGGACATATGCTCACTATCCATCCTTGGCATCCTACATTCGACACCCAGTCGGAGCATCTGGAATCTGTAGCCTCTTGGGTTCGCATTCCTGAATTACCACCTCAATACTTCTAGGATACGCTGCTCAAAGAGATTTCCAAGCCTATTGGTTCGTATCTGAAAGCAGATCTGCACACCATTCAGGCAGATAGAGGCCTCTTCGCCAGGATTGCAGTGCGTTTGGATCTTACTAAGCCTCTGGTTTCGAGTGTAACTGTGCGCGGTGTGGATTATAAGATATGCTACGAAGACCTTAATAATGTCTGCATTGCATGTGGTATGTTTGGTCATTTGGCAAATAGTTGCTCCAAGGTGAAAGGGAACTTGGCAAATCCAGAAGCATCCTCAATCGTCAGTGGAGAAGTCATAACCAAAATGGATGCAGGAGATGGTAGTAAAGATCGCAGTGGAATTGGGCATGGACGAGCGGATGATGTCCAGTCGGAAGGCCTACAATCCGGGCTGTCACGTGGCTTAAGTGACATGCCTTGGCTTATTGCTGAAAAGAGATGTCGGACCCCAAGAGCGCACCTAGCTCATCCGTCTTTCAAGGTAATAAGCATCAGTTTAAATTTGGATCTAACACCCGCTTTGAAGTTCATCTCGGAAACAGATACCCCTGCAGAATAGAATTCTGCTTCATCTTCTCATCAGAGACAGCCCGTGATTCATCCAGGCCCGAGGCCCAAACAGCAGTTCCAGTATGTTAACAAGACCAGGAATGGGACCAGGAAACTCAAAACCCAAGTCCAACCTCACCCTGCTGATACATCTAAGGATAAAACTCCCATAGGTAATGACATGGACTCTCCTCCTCCACCCAAACGCAAACACCCACGGGATTCCACTCCCAAATTTTCCAATCCGATTGTCTAACTAGGTCCAGAAGCCTCTGGCTCGTCCTCCTCCAAGACACCTGCATCTACTCAACCGGTTTCTCAGTTGCCTGCAAGCTGTCCTGTTAAAGACCCTCTTCTCCAACCTCATGTTGCCATCAATGTGCCCCATCCGTTGTCAGCTGACTCTCCAGATGTTCATGGTCAGAAAGCCCGGGCAATTAAAGGAGATATAGCATCTAAGGAAGCTCCCCCCGGGGATTCCATGTAGCGAGATCCTCGGTGACTCCTCTGGTGAAAGGGACTATTGGATCAACGGAGTTCATTCCTCCAGATGATCCTCCCGATGACAATGGTATGAACATTGATTCTAGTACGAGTATTGATTCTGGCTTGCAATCTGTGATAGGGATGCTGTTGGATCCGACTCATGAGAATATTGCCTCCTCCGTTGTCTCGGACTACCTCCCTCCGACTGGTCATTAGCCAACTTCCTCCTAGATTTTACTCCGTTCTATTTTCAGATAGTTTTATGGATTTTCACATCCTCTCGTGGAACGCCCAAGGCGTAAGTAATCCGCATACGATTGGAGCCTTATATGATATTATCTGATCCCTCCATATTGATATGGTATTCCTCTTCGAACCGCGAATAAGTGGCTCGGATGCAGATAGAATAATCACCAATATGGGGGCTAGATTTTCCAAATCCTTCCGCATGGAAGCGGTCGGCTTCTCAGGTGGCATATGGATGGCATGGAAAGATCAGACTGAAGTTAAAATCTTATGCTACAGTTGGCAATACATACACGCAGTAGTTTCCCCCCTGGGCCTACCTAGTTTCTGCGTCACTGCAGTTTACGGGTCCCCGAATCCAAGTATCAAACGAACGCTGTGGAATGATTTATTGATGCTAGCCGAGGATACTTGTCTTCCGTGGGTTCTGGCCGGTGACTTTAACGCGTTTCTATCCAGTGCCGATAAAACGAGGGGTAAGTTCTCTTCAGGTTGTCGACACTTCAGAAATTGCTTAGACTCGTGTGAACTTCAACCTTTGGATTATTCACGGTCACGATTCACCTGGAGAAGAGGTGCATGTCACTAACGTATTGACTGGGTTCTTGCAAATGCGTCTTATCTGCATCTTTTTAACGGATGCAAAGTAGAACATCTGCCCCACATCTGTTCAGATCATTCTCCTATTCTGTTCAAGGTGGGAATGCAGGATGAATCATATCAGTAGGTTAGATTCTTCAGATACTTGAAAGTCTGGGAAACCCATGCATATTGGAAAGAGTGGCTGCAATCTCATTGGAATAAGGACTTACCACTCGCTGAAGCACTGCTATTGCTGGCTGATGAGATCACAGACTGGAAATTAAATTACTTTGGGGATGTGTTCCGGGCCAAAAGGAAGCTGTCAAATCGGATACAAGGGTTACAGAAGGCTATTGAAACTCAACCATCCAGATACCTCCAGAACCTTGAAGCTACATTGCTGGGAGAACTTGAGATGATCCTTACTAGGGAGGAGTTGTTGAGGACACAGAATTCTCGCTACAACTGGGCCACGCTGGGAGATCACACATCTGCTTTCTTTCATTCAAAGCACAAGACTCTAGAAAGCAGGAGGGGTGGCAAACGTATACAACTTGCGGATTCCTCTTGGTGCTCAGATAAACTTATCTTGGTACGGGAGGTCACTGATTATTACTGGCTAGTTTATGCTGTCCAGTCAGGAGCTATTCTGCATCCTCCTGTCTACCCACTTTCTGGAAGATTTAATAGGATACCAGTTGATGAATGGGCGCTATTGAATCAGGAGGTTGAATCTGTTGAAATTAAACACGCCCTCTTTGATATGAACCCAGACAAAGCGGCAGGCCCTGATGGCTATACAGCAGGTTTTTATCGGCATAATTGGGATTTAATCTCACCCACTTTGATTAGTTTTGTGTTGCAGGTGTTCTCAACAGGTGAAGTCCCTGCATCGGCCAACAAAGGAATGGTGTCACTGATTCCAAAAATCAACAATCCAGAAGTGTTTGGGCATTTCAGGCCCATAACTCTTATCAATATCTCCATCAAATTCGTTACTAAAGTAATAGCCAATCGCTTCAAACGTGTTATGCCAATGCTGATTTCTCAGAATCAGTCAAGCTTCATTCATGGGAGATCTATCACCGAGAATATCATTATTTCTCAAGAAGCTATACACACCATGAGAAGCACCAAGGATAAGACAGCGATGATGGTAATCAATATTGATCTGGCAAAAGGCTTTCGACAAGGTTGAATGGTCTTTTATTCAGGACACACTCCAGGATGACGGTTTCCCGAATATTCTTATCAGGGTGATCATGTCGATGTTGGAAACCAGTTTCACACAACTCATTTGGGATGGCCTGCGGGGTCTGAAGTTCAAGCCACGAAGGGGTGTGAGGCAGGGGGATCCGATCTCCCCTTATATTTTTGTGTTGTGTATGGAGAGATTATCTCAAAGTATCCATGATGTTGTAGGTCAAGAAAGATGGAAGCCTCTGACTTTTGGTCGTTCAAGATGGTCTCTGTCCATTTGCTTTTTGCGAATGACTTAATCCTGTTCTCTGAATGCTCAACTCAGCAAGAAATCCTTATTCGTGGTATCCTGGACGTATTCTCGACCTCATCTGGTCAAACTGTAAACACAACCAAATCTGTATTCTGGACTCCGCACACTACAAGTACAGAGCTAGTTATGGAAGTGAGTGGGATTCTAGGTATCCAGCAAGTCAGTGACCTGGGTTGCTATCTTGGTGTCCCCATCCTACATGGGCGAGTTAACAAGGAAACTCATACCAAACTGTTGATGAAAATGAAAAAGAGGGCTGCTAACTGGGCCAACCGACGAATTTCACTTGCAGGGAGGTTGGAGCTGTGCAAATCTGTCCTCTGTGCTATTCCGTTATACCATATGCAGTCTACCTCTATCCCAGTAGCTACAGGACAAGAAACGGATCGTATAGTACGTGAATTTCTCTGGGGTGGCACCCCTGGCCGACAGGGTCATTCCATAGTCAACTGGGATACAGTATGCTTACCAAAATCCCAGGGCGATCTTGGGATTCAGAAGATGCGAGAGGCTAACCTTGTCCTCATACTGAAACTAGTGTGGCAACTGTTTATTGGGGAAAACAGAATGTGGACTTGCATTTTCCGTGCTAAATATGACAAGAATGGTGGGAGTTCATCAGACTTGCAATTAAATAAGCAAGGCTCACATCTCTGGTCATGCATAGCTAAATGTATGATCACTCCGCACAATCATGCTATCTGGCTTGTTGGCGTGGGTGACTGGGTTCGATTCTGGGGAGACATATGGTGGCCATTCACTGTCCCGCTAGCAATTATTGTGCTGTCCCCACTGAGCCCTCGGGAATCGACACTTCTTGCTAGCAAATTTGTTGATGACACTGGAGAATGGGACTTTGATAAGTTAAATGGGTTACTACCTGAGGTTACACTGGATCAGTTTCATACCGTACCCCCTCCTTCCAGCTCTGCTAATCAAGACAAGCTCATATGGAACCACACAGATAATGGTCATTTCACATGTGCTTCTGCCAGAACTGTGCTCCTTGATCATACGGCCTCTCGGGAGTATCCATTCTGGACGAAGTTGTGGAAACTGCGGATACCCAAGAACATTAAAACCTTTCTTTGGAGGCTTATGCACAATGCTATATGGACGAATTCTGAAAGGCATAGAAGAGGGATCTCCCCCTCCAACGCCTGCCATATTTGCTCCAGCAGTGAGACTATCTTACATGCTTTGCGCGATTGCTATCGTTGCAAAGAAGTGTGGAGACACCTCAATCCATCGGGGTCCTTTTATGCTACGCAAACACACCATGATTGGATTATTGTGAACTTAACTTCTGACTCTTTTTCCAGTCTTTGGAAAATGACCTTCAGCTTGACTTGTTGGCGAATCCGGAATTCTAGGAATGCGGAGATTTTTCAAAACCAAGTTATCAGGGGTAAAGAACTATGTCCAGGTATCATTGCCTCAGCTGTAGAGACTCAAATAGCCTTTGATGCTCACAATGCGCAGCTACGGATGAGGAATCTGCACTCATCTCACTCAAAGACAATTGCTGGTGTGCAGCTTTCAGATAGTAACCCCCCCTCCCCTTTGTTCAGTTTGCAGGTTGATGGAGCTGTATGTAAACATAATGGTCGAGCTGCATGTGGCGGGTTCTAAGGGTGGAGGACAGAGTTTATACATCTGGTTTCTGTGGCCGTATTGGTGTCTATTCCAGTGTCACTGCTGAATTTTGGGCGATCCTTCACAGCCTCCGCTTCATCAAACAGAACCACCTTTCAACGGATATTATAGAATCGGATTGCAGGGTTGCGATTGATGTCATCCAGGGAATCACGGTGAATCTGCCAAACCAGGAGCTTATCAGACTGATTCATAAACTACTTTGGGAGCTATCAACTACAATCCGGCATTGTCCGCGTAACCTCCTATCAGAAGCAGATAGCCTTGCCAAGAAAGGTCTAGCCAACTCGGCCCTTGGAGTTCACTCCTTTGCGACCAGTTTCCCCTCAGCTAGGATGGAGAGTTTAATCAGCCAGTTTGGAAGAGAAGCTTTCCAAGCAGTATAGGTTTCCGTTACTGATAACCATCCCATTATGGACTGCCATAACCGCAGCCTAGCTCCAGTTTTTTCATCTGGCATGGATGAACAGATCACGAGGTTTCTTGATGCCAATCACCACTTTAGACCTCCCTGAAGGGGACATGAATAAGTAGCAGACAGGATATCTGGTGTCATCTTTATTTTCCTGGCCTTTAAGGCTTCCTATGTATAGAAAAAAGGGGGGGCTAAGGAGCAAGTTCTTCAACAACACTTGCAGCAGCTTGGACCTGGATTTCACGCCATCAACCATGACTTTTCTTACTGTTTCTTTTTTATTTATTGATGCCCATGGTTGTAGCATGAGCTAATTTTGTAAATTTGAGGCTTGGGGGAGCCAAGCTACACTATCTTGAACATGTCCTCTTGAACTATTTCTTTCTTACTTTGTTTAATGTATGAAGTGTTTGTACTTATATTTTTTGTTGATTCAGATATGAGATTCAAAGGATAATCTTCGTATTCTTTCATATTGTGAAAGCATGTGTTAGGAAGGACAAGAGACACACTCACAGTTCACATGAGTACATTGAGTGCACTGCCTTGTAGGAACTGCCCTTGAGTGATTTTTACTTCACTTGCAAAAATGTGGTGAATCTGATAGGCTAAAGTCCCGTTTGTGATGCTAGAATACTTGGTGAACTTGATGGAGAGCCATGTATATAAGAGACATGTGGTTCATAAGTATTAGGAACAAATTCAGTAGTGATTGAGGCAGGCAATGGTAGTGTAGTCAGGCAGAACCTGATGCCTTGAGTTATCTTTCCCCTATATCTCTTTTATCTTCATCTCAATTGCACCCTTGGTACATTTTAGTGGCAGAAAGTGTATTGATGTTGTATTCACCTTGGTTAAGAGTAGATTAAATTCGGTTTAGTAGTTTAACAGAACCAACTAAATGATCTTTAGCTTCAAAAGGAGCAGTAGCACTCTTAGCATGATTTGAGCTTACTCCTTGTAAAGTATTACTTGTGACAGTGTATACTTGCACTTAATTGTGTGTGCGTGTAAGCACCCATCAATATCCCAATTGCGCAAGGAACCACCTTACTAAGGTTACATACACCTCTCAGGTTACAACAAGTAATAATATTACGTGCAAAAAAAGATGGCCAGAAGTTCCTCACCAAGTCCAGAAATTTTCGAATTAGGAGGCACCGTACAGGGATGCAGCAAAAGCAGGAAAGGAGAGGAATTACATCCTTGTATGGCGGCAAAGATAGACGCAACCCAAGTTGCTCTTCCAAAATTCAATCTTTCCCCTACAATTTTGGTTCCGAAAAACAAGAAGCGACAACACAGTCATTCCGAGCCAGTCACCACCCCGATCACCAAGTGTCCGAATGACTCCATTACGGAACAAGGAGAGCCCACACTCGCCGAATTGGTGGGTCACTCTATGGGGGGCCAATTAAAGGGACTTCACGAGTAAGCTGCTATGGAGAATTGGTATAGGAAGCCAGCGACCTATGGAGAATCACAGCCACTCGAATTCCAGACCGAGAACCAGTTTCAAAGAAGCCGAGCTCTCTTCACCCACCAAGGGATACCACCAGGAGTTGGGAGTTCAAAAGTCTGAGATATCATTGAGTCAACACTGGAGAGGATGATAAGGTTTTGGGTTCAGTCCATACCTCAGTTGTTCAATGTAATATTTTGCAAATCAACACGAGCGCAACATCAACGTTCATCATCAATTGTGGAGCCAACTCAAATTCTGAACTCACCATCAAGGCTGATGCAAGAGTGCCGGAGCCAGAATTCACGGGATTTACTCTTCGTTGGGTAGATGAAATTCATGATCGGGGAATGAAGGAAGACACACTGTCACTACTACTACGGGTCCCTATACCTCGACATCCATACCTTTGCTTCATCTGTACGAGTGCCACAACCAAGGCTAACAGCAAGGGTGATCGTTCCCAGCTTATGAAGTACCATGGTGTTGGCATTATCTTTTTTCATCAGAGATTACCATCAGGAGAAATTTTGGTTTATATGACAGAACCCAAAGAGGTGGAATTCCTATGTCAGAGATGGTGTTAACCTTTTGAGGAGATGGTATCAATTTTTGCCACCAATAGTGAGCGGGATTCCTTTGTAAATGGGGAGGAAACTCCGATATACGAATCTAAGGTGTAGTGAACGTGCCAGTTCATACAGGGCGGACCAGATAGATGTATTAAAAGGTGATTCTGTTTTCTTTAATGATTTTATTATTGGTCCACTATGAGCAAGATTCCTTCGAAGGACACAAGAATGCTGTGGAAAATGAACAATTTCGTGCGCCTAACCCATTTTGTAGTGTTAGAAATGATTTTTATTTCATTCTATGGAATAGAATGAATGTGGGTGACTATGTTGGGGTCGTGTTTGCCATACTGGTTATAGGGATGTCTCATCATCTTTTGGATGGATCATGTTGAACCGCAAAACTCGCAGACCTACACAATAACAACAACTAATATTTGTGTTTGTAGTAAATTGAAGCAAATAACATGAAAATGAAGTGAACGCAGAGATTTAATACCCGTGGTTTGACTTAATACGTAGATCTAGCCTACTCCACGCTGGAACTCCGGTTAACTCTGGCTCAATTCTCGATCCATTGACTTCTTCCATCAAAATCAAACAATATCCAGTACAAATCCTCAGCAATAACACGTCAGACTCTCGAAAACAACTCGAAGGACAAATTCCCTTCACAAGACAAGAATCATACTTCTTGACTAATATCCTAGGCTTATCGGAGCCCATAGATCAGCCTAGAACAAATGCAGAAAAACTAGAACTAAAGCTGCAACAAGATGCTGCAGTGCAAGCAAAATCGCAAGATACTGAGAAGAGGAGGCGGAGTCTGAATAATGTGGTCTCATAATCTCCCTCAAACCCTTGACCATGTTTATTTATTACATCACTTTTGGGCTTCTATTTTTGGGCCTGTGTTATTTCCTTCAATCTAACTCCTCAAGAAAACTTTGGCCCACACCCAATAGATCCCATACAAGTAGTGAGTGATTCTTGTGGTTATCCTAGGTGTCAAATATTGTGGACTCCATGGAAGCAAGTAACTGTCAACTAGCTATCTATGTTGGAGGGGAAAGGTTGGAGTTCATTCTGGGTATTCTGGATTCTAAGGGTAATCAAGATGCGAAACTATCAAGACAGCATGAGTCCTCTGGCGTGCCCAGAAAGAAGAGAGGTGTTGAAGCTGAAAATTGTCGTGAGAAGCTTAGTGAAAGATCTCAAAGGGATGCTGTCAAAGGGACTAGGTAAGGTCGTAAACATGGAGTTATCGATTTGCTTGTAGAAAAGTCTAGTATAGGCAGTCAGTATGTGACAATATGTTTACGTCATGGTGAATTATTTATGGAGCTGGAGTCATGGAAGCAAGCACCTACGATTATGAGTGGAGGACACTTGTAATGGAGTGGAGAATATAAGGATGATCAGCAGATTCTTATTTGGCAAAATGGAGAGGTGAGTAAGAAGCGATACATTGTTTATCTACATGATGTGGTCGAAGTTATTTCCCGGCATGATAATTATGATTGCCTTGAGGGATGGAGGTGGAGCTTACAGAAAACTCCCAGGCAATATGTTGATCAGGGAATAACACCATCTGCAATTTATAGGTGTTCGAAGAGTGGAATAACGATCCAGGACTAGGACACAATGGTAGTCTGGCTTATTACAAACGTCATCCCATGGTCAACAACTTCAACACGTCCATCCAAAACTGTTGAACAGATGGACATACTAAGGGTCTTCCACCATCTAGACAAGGATACAAGGAAAGTCGTTGGTTTTGAGGAGCCAAGAATTTATGCTGAAGCCATAGCGACGAGGAACAGTTGGCACAATGGGGGAAAATATTTTGCTTGCTAATGGTTATTGTATTCTGGGTGGATCAACTAGAGATAGCTACTACAGACAATGTCTTGATTAGCAAAAACTCCTAAGTTTACATATGGCCTCGGTATTACGAGGAACTCATGGGCTCTACAACCATACTATCAACATCATTATCTCACATTTGTGGACAAGCGTGTAGTTCAAGAGGGGAGTTAGGTTAGGATGCTATGCCAGGATGTTAGGATCTTATTATGGCAGTCCAATGATAGGACTCCAAGGCAATTCAATATCCTATGCAACCCAAGATCCAATGCAAGTCAAGAAGGTTGAAGGATCATTCCCATAGGGAACATTTAACATTTCTAATGTTTCAGAAGGAGTACTAGGGCACTGACTCTTACTCAACTTAAAATGCAAAGCTAATGGTGTAGAAACAGTTTTCACAATCTCAAAACCAAACTTCTTCAAAATTTTCTTAACATAACTTGTTTGATGTAACTTCAAAACACCATTTCTTCATCTATATCTATTTTCATTCCTAGAATTTTCTTAGCTTCACCTAAATCCTTCATTTCAAATTCAGATTTTAATCTCAACTTCAAACTATCAATCTCACTTCTAGATTTGCTCATTACAAGCATGTCATCAACATATAATAACAAATATACATAAGTGTTACCCTTAAGCATAAAATAAAAACATGAATCATATTGACTTCTCACAAATACCAAACTAGTAACAAATGAGTCAAATCTCTTATACTACAGTCTTGGTGCTTATTTAAGGCCATATAATGATTTTCTCAGCAAGCATACATAATATGATTTTTCCTTATCAACATACCCTAAAGGTTGTTCCATATAAATCTCCTCATCTAAGTCATCATAGAGGAAAGCAGTTTTTATATCAAGTTGATCACACTCTTGATCATACCAAGCTACAAGAGTAAGCAAAATACGAATAGTTTTAAATTTGACAATAGGTGCAGAAATTTCATTCAAGTCTATCCCTTCCCTTTGACTATACCCTTCAGCTACAAGGCTGGCTTTATATCTAACACTTTCAGTTGCTGAGTTCCCTTCTTTTACCTTGAAAATCCATTTACAACCTATAATATTTCTATTTTTAGGTTTAGGAACAAGAATCCAAGTACCATTCGAAAGTAAAGACCTTATTTCATCGCCCATTGCTAGCACCCATTTATTCGAATCAAAACATTTAATAGCCTCTATGTAATGCTCTGGCTCATGATACATCAACTGTTGCCCTATCACAAATGCATAGTCAATTATTTCAGCATAGTTTGCATACTTTAGATTAGACTTCCTAATCCTCTTTTCTCTATCCCTAGTTAATTCATAGTTCATTAAGGAATGTTCATTCGGCTGACATGAATTCCTAGTAGGAGATATGGTTTCAACTTCATTTTCAAGTTCAACATTTGGAACAACAACATCACAACTAGCTTGAGGTGAAATAGGTTCTGAGCTAGAAACATTTTCACCATCCTCTACCTCAATTTGAGGAGTGGGATGATGCTCCACCTCAATTGGAGCATTCAAAGATGTTTCTTTATCAAATGAAAATCTTCTAATATGTTTTTCTAAAAAATCAGATTCATCCAAAATTGCCTCCTTCTTCTTGGCCTCGAGAGAGAGTGACTGATGAGTGATGAATAGTTCTAGCGAGAAACCCTTGTCCAAAGATAATGAGAATGTCTCTCTTGCCCCTTGTGTGATGTGGGGAACCGTGTGTGGCTTCCTTGAGAAGTCTTGTACATTTCTTCACAATATTCTTATGACAAAGGGAATGTCCTCCTCTTGGCCAAACAAGACTTTAGGTGAAAATCTTGATCAAGCTTATCTTCTTTTTTCATATTTTGTTCTTTTGAGCTCTTTTGGAGTCAGTCTTCTGATCAGGGTGTGTCAAGGGCAAAAGTCACTATAATCCACTCACTCAAGCCAAACTAGAAGTTATTTCACTCCCTTCCTTCATAAACATTGATGGAGAAACTAAACTTCGTTGGAGCATAAATGCCTCTTCCGGGAAATCCACGATTGTCCGAGTTCAGAACGATTGCTGTGCTTGTTCTGAATATGCTATACGGGATATTTAATAATGGTACAACAAAGCCCTGGTGGGTTGTTTATTATTACATGTTTAGTAACCGACGGCGTGGCCGGGTTTACCACGTATTACCGATGTGAATAGAACAATTTATTATATGCTTATTACAGGATAGTTTTCGGAATAATGCTTACGGGATAACTACGATGGAATTTGGTCGCGGTCTTATCGATAAGTGTGTTAGTTTAATAGTTAATAGACCGACTTCAATTATCCAGGCGTACCACGCATTGTTGCGATCTTACCGTCAGACGTGATTAGAACAGCAGATGTTGTGCTAACTATAGGATAGTTGAAGCACGAATGCCTCTTCCGAGATATCCACGATTGTTCGAGGTCAAGACGATTGCTGTATTTGTTCCGAATATGCTATACAGGATATTTAATTATGGTATAACAATGCTGTGGTGGGTTGTTTATTGTTAAATATTTAGTGACCGACGGCGTGTTTGAGTTTACCACGTATTACAGACGTGAATAGAACAACAGATTATATGCTTATTACAGGATAATTAAAAAACTTATTCGAAGTGGGTGTTGCGGAAGCAGAGAATGTATGAGTGACATCATAGAACAACTTGAAAATGGCAAAAAACTCTTAACCTGCAAATAATTATAAAACTATTAGCGAAAGCTATTAACAATAAGACATGCTTATTTGGTGACTAGTCTCATACCTGAACCCAATCATCAGCAGTCAGAGGCCCCAATTTCCCTCTCGCCTCATCATACAGATAGTTATAGAATACATGATCCTCCACCATGTCCTAAAAAACAATGATGTACTTAAGAGCAGATTTCAGCATAACATATGTAGAGTTCCATCTCGTGGGAACATCTAACTGAAGAAATCCTTTGTCTCCAAGCTTCTTCATCTTCACTTGATGAGTAAACAGTGCTTCTTGTTGGGGAGAAGACTTGCAATACTTCACAACATTTTTCACACGAGAGATAGCATCATTATGTTCAGTCAAACCATCTTGAACGATCAAGTTCAAGATGTGAGCACAACACTTCATGTGAAGATTCTCATGCCACTTGATAATCTGCCCCTGAACATCACCGTACAAAGTTATCTGACGTCTCCTCAATGTTTCGAGGGCCACATCATTGTCTATGGCATTATCAACAGTGGTGTTCAACAACCTAGTAATCTCCCAACTTTCCATCAAAACTTCTATCTCCGAACAAATTGAAACACCCTTATGATCACCAATTTTGCGACAAGATCTTTCTTTCCAATACACATGCTCAAATGCTCACACGCTCACAACGCTCACACACTCCACGCACACACTCTATGCTCACACTGCCCTGTGATCACCATGTATGTCAAATTCTTCCTTGAAGTCCATGTGTCTGTCGTCAAACAGATACGAGGATTAGCTTCAAGCATTCTTTGCTTCAACTTCAACTTCTCCTCATAATATATTCTCATACAATCCCTCTGACACGTCTGTCTAGAGATCATCTTGAAATGAGGATCCACATCCATGATAATCAGAGCAAAGCCAATCTTGCTCACATGGTTGAAAGGTAACTCATCCAATATAACATGATGAGCGATCTTCCTCCTCCACGCCTTCTTATCAAACCTGCAAAATAAATAAATAAACAATAAACAACAACTTAACAATTATCATACATTAACAATTATTCCTCGTTGTATGCCTTTGCAGAATCAATTGTCCAACATCACTACTGTTCAATGTACTAGCATCGAATGAAAGTGTGGCATGTCTTCCTGATCCTGCTGCGAGTCCTTGAGCCGCCTTTCTTTTTTGACATCCTTTGTAGTGTTTTATCATAGTACCCGTCCCGTAAACATTAGTTTCATAATTCACTGGTTCTCCACAAAAATTACACTTGGCCTTCGGCTTCAGAGGATCTTTAGGTGGAATGACCTCTGTGAAATATGCCCAATAAGGACTAGTCCTTGCTTTCCTTCTCTTTGGTGGAGGACCTTCAGGTTCAGTCTCCCTACTTTGAGTTTGAAGCTCTTCCTCCTCAATCGAATTTGAGGATGTAGCAACATTTGTAGTAGGTAAGGAGTCAGCCATCCTAAAGTAAGAACAAAGCTTAATAATATACGCAATTAACAGAATTTATATTAACAGAACATAATCAAGCTACTAGCAGAATTCGCTAACTAAGCACATAATCAAGCTCCAATTTTATTAGTGGTTACTATCTAACCGGTCCAGTACCAGTACCGGACCGGTTAGACAGTAAATGAATTAGAAAGGCCACACAGCCCTTCTTGGCTTCTCCTTCATACCGGTAAAGCAGCAAGAAATTGGATCAGCAAAAAACAGCAAATTGGAGCAGTAAACGCAAGGAAAAACACAGCAAAGCTATTATACAACCGAAATTACTGGTCTAGTCCCATCCAGCAACAACATTCATGATTCAACTATGGAGGTACTGTGTCGCAACTTGCAACCGAAGAGAAAACCCTAATTACTATACAATTTACAGAAATTAGAGAGTATCTATAGAGAATACACTTACAGTTACAGAGAATCGGAGATGGGAACAAGAATCGGCAGTGGCGGACTGAGGAGGAGGAGGACAACGGGCGCGGGCGATGGAGGAGGACGACGGGCGACGGGCGACGGGCGACGGGCGAGAAGGGTTTTTATTCTTAGATTAGAGTTATGTTCGAAAATGAATGAAACACGTTGTAAGTGTAACTAGTTTTACCGGTCTACCGGTACCGGTACACGGGATTAATGTACCGGTACCGGTTGCGTAATCGATCACAGGTAGCAGTACTGGTATCGGTACTGGTACCCAACCGATACCAGTATCGGTATCGGTCGTACCGGTATCGGTCGTATCGGTATCGGTCGTACCGATACCGACGGTTGATTTTGGACACCCCTAACAAACCTCCCCAACTATATTAGATTTCGCATCGTATAATTTTTACAAAACAGTTCAAACAAATTATCGGCGAAACTGATAAATCCCACGACCTCCAGCCTTTGACTTCTCCACACCTCTGATGGGACCCGTCTGTGCCATCACGTGGGTGTGCTCCATTTCCTCATGAAGAGTGATGAAGTGGAGGAACTTTTTATAAATTATAATATAATATATTATAGAATGATTTTAGTGGTAGTTTTTTTAAGTTTTCTAGTTATTTAAATTTTTTAGTTTATAAATTTTGTAATAATATGATATTTATTGCATTTAATTCTAGTTTTATGGCATTTTGCTCTAGGGTTATTACATTTAGCCTTAGGTTTATTGCATTTAGCCCTAATTTTATTGCATTTAGCCTTTAGGGTTTATAGGATGAGATTTTAGATTTTACGGTGGCGAAGCCGCCGTTATATTAATTCTAAAAAATACAAAGTTATAAAATTCATATATTTTTGCAGTTTAAATGAGTTTATGATTTATAACATTTAGTCTTTGGTATTATACCATTGAATTTTTAATTTTATATGTTGTATTATTTATAGGTTTAGGTTAAAGTAGATACTATGTATTAAATATGTATAGAAAAAATACAGAAGTGCATTTGTTGTTGTGGTAAAAGTAGAGATGGGCATCTTAAAAAGTGTGAAAGTAGGGGGAGGGGAGGGGATTGTTACCCCATCCCAACATGCAATTTTTTTTCGGTGTCGAATCTATGGTGTCGAATTTGTCGAAATCTATTATTGGCCGTTGGATCTGTACTTCAACGGCCGAGATCATTTCACTTAAAATTTAAATGAAATGATCTTGGCCGTTGAAGCACAGATCTAACGGCCAATAATAGATTTCGGCACCATAAGGCAAAATTCGGCACCATAGGTTCGGCACAGAAAAAAATTCTCCCAACATGTGCCATGTGTGGTGATGGAAATCTTGATCTGGGGAAAGTTCCTCTGTATATTATTTACTGCTTTCCGCCAGTTTCTAAAAAATATTATCTAATTAAAGTTTTTATTTAGAAATAAATGCTAAACTTGCAAGTTTTGCAAGTTACCAAAAAGCAAGTGACGTATGACGTATGACGTATGACGTATGACGTATGACGTATGACGTATGACGTATGACGTATGACGTATGACGTATGACGTATGACGTATGACGTATGACGTATGACGTA
>JAOYMZ010029480.1:0-16881 GCA_025802335.1 Pinguicula primuliflora | reverse complement strand
TTCTTCAAGAAAAATAAAATCCCAACAAAACCCAACTCAAACCCATACAATCAAGCTGAAGAAAAACTCAAATCCTCGGGGTCACATAAATCATGGCGGAATTGGTCACTCTGATGAAAAATTTATACACGAGAGCTCAAAAACTCATGCTTTTTTTTGGTTAAGCAAAAGTTTTATTCACAAAATTTTCGAATGTACAATTTACAAGACCCAACACAGGCAAACAGCAATCATCTACACCCTGCAAGACAAGCCAGGGGATTCATCAACCAGATACCGATTCCACACAAAAAATCGTCACCCCACACGGCTTTGAACCATTTCCATAGAGCTGTTTGAACTCGTTGCAACAACCTGTCCGGCTGTATATCATTGCCACGAAAATGTAACTCAAAAACTCATGTTTCGGTGCGGTTCAGTGACTTTTAATCGTTGGAACATTCTAAAACTTAATTAAAGAATACTCAACCCAAAGGAAAAGGTGCAGATGAAAATGGATTAAGGCAACTGAAGATATGAATTTTTTGTTTGGTATTGGGCAATGGATGTTAACACCAGGACCCTGCCTCATGGTCTTGGCCACAAAATAGCAGCCAGCAGACAGCGGTGGGGTTGATGCATCAGATCTGAGACGGGTCATGCACCATAATTTCCTGTCCCGTAGTGTGCTCCTCCAATGTCATGGGTGTACCCAATCCCAAATTCGAGTTTGTGGTCATGAGTCAGCCCACTTTCGCCTGACCTAGTTCCAGCATCCACCTTCTGAAGAGTCAGATCCGAACCGAGGCCTAACCCAGAGTTTGGACCCTGGGCTGGGTTTCGACAAGGCCCAAGTATATGCCGCTGTGTTGCTTCCTGCTGGATAATGCCGTAAGCTTCATCCATGTCCAGTAATCGTCGTTCCCTAAGAATATCTCGTACTATAGCATTGAATACATCATCGAGCCCAGATAGGAATTTGAATAGGCGATGTTCTTCCTGCAATTCATTAAATCTCAGTATATCACTGGGTTCAGTCATTGGATTGGAGTGCCTCTGATCCACTTCCATCCACAAATTTTTGCTCACACTGTAGTACTCTTCGATTGGCATCTCTCCCTACTTTAGATTATCGGCTTTGGTTGTAAGAGCATAGATCTGGAGATTGTCCTCGCCAGACTGATAGGTTTTGGCTAAACCTTTCCAGAGTTCACGTGCTGTTGGAAAGTTTATATACTGCCTCCGTATGTTGCGATCAATATTCTTTGTAATTCACTCACATACCTGCAGGCCCTTCTTCCACCAAGATTGATACTCGGGTTCACCTTCTTTTGGTGGCGATGGTTCTCCCGTGAAGTAACTGATTCACCCTCTGTCGCCAATGGCCATTTCAATACATCGCCTCCACACCGTATAGTTCTGATTGTCTAACTGCACGTCAAGAACTACATCGGTTTTGTATCCACCGTCGAATTTGCCCTCGGTCGGAACTACTTGGTTGTCCCCCTGTTGCATCATGGTCACCAATTTGTTCACCGAGAATTTTGGCTGCCTCCATGAGTGAAGTCATTTCTGCCATTGTTCCTCTCCTCCGGTAGATGACACACTAGTGGGATTAATTTCCCAACTCTGATACCATATTGAAACAAGATTTGGGGATAAAACTTATCAAGCGGAAGAGTAAGAAGATAGATAAAATTCTGTTATTTCTTCTACCTTTCATGTCCTTACATATATACACGTTAGTTGCAATAATACAAGCAATAAACACAATACTATATGCAATAATACAAGCAATAAACACAATACTATATGCAATAAATGCAATCAATAATTTGGGCATGGTAGTCGTTGCAATCCCTTAAAACAAGGGATTGCAACTTTTCTTGTTGATTTCTCTCTTATCCTACCTAAGGTAGGATAAGGTAGGATGATTGAGGAGCAGTGACATCAATCCTCTAAACTAACAATAAACATCTATCCCTTACTGTCTAAATTAAGCCAGTTCTATACTCATTCATCACTCAACAGGTATATGTCTAGACGGCTAGCTCCATGTTCGTCCGGTTTAAAACATGTATAATCTGCCTTGTCAGTTGTATGTCAATCAGCTTTGCTCTATGAATAAAGTCAGAGAATGCTCTAGCCTTAGAGTTGCCAAAGCTACTTAAACCAGTTCTTTCAAACTGAGATCTCACTGCATTGAAATCTCCTACTACACAAATTTCTTGATCTGGATTACTAGCTCTGTAGGATATAATTTCTTCCCATAGAACTCTCTTTCAAGCTAGATGACAGGATGAATATTCGAATATCAGAAGGATCAAGGGCTCTTCCAGCTCACCTGTCAATCCTACAGCATAAGACATCTCCCATGAACTCATTTTTATAAAGACCAATGTGTTCTATGTAACTAGGATGCCTCCAGAAGCCCCTTTAGAACTTTTCCAACTATAGTCGAAATCATTATGAGCCCACAATTTTTTTATTCCTCTCTTATCAAAATTTGAAAGTTTTGTCTCCTGAACTCCCATAATTTGCACTGAATTCTTTTTCATGACACTCTTAACAGTCTCTTTTTCGTAGGGTTGCCCAGGCTTCTTATATTCCAACTGCAAATCTTCATTAAAACGAGGGTGGGCCTTCAATGACAGGCTAGGGAGTTACTGCTGCAGAGGTTTGCCCTTACCTTTCTTCCTTCTCTAGAACATTCATTAAGACCAAGTCTTGCACTGTCTCCTTTTCGCACCCAGCATAGTCAATTCCAATGGCATTCCCAAATTCCATTGTTTCTCTAGCTATCACACGCCATGCAGGAATAGCAGACGAATTTCTACTTTTGATGGACCTCTCCATATGTTTCATCATGTGGTGTACCTTTTGCATAAGTTCTAATTCCTCATCATCTAGCATTGATCCCTCCTGCAACATTGCTAACTGCATTCCTTCATTTTCCTCTGTTTTGTCATTTTCCTGCTCATTTTCTGTTGGGGGCTCAGTGGCATCTGCTATTTTTCTTGCAATGGGAGCATCTCCCGCAGTCTCCACCACCATACCATTTTCCACCACACCATTTTCCAGTGAGATAAGTAGATCTCTCAGTTCAGGACTCGTTACAGGAGAGTGAACTGTATATGAGGGTACTCTAGTAGCTTCTGGTTTTTTAGGGTTCCCAACAGTGGCAGTCCCTGCAGTAGTAGGGGACTTCTCACCCTCAAACTGTCTGTCATGGTTTGAATCCATAGGTTTCTCTAACTGGCCTCAAACTTTTCCATTATTCATAGCAGATGATTGCCCCACTTCTGTGATATTCAGGCCTGCGTTAGTATTTACATGTACGCTACCAGTCTCTATGCAGTGTTCTTTTTGCTGTAGGATTTCAAAGCTGTTTGTCAAACATGGACCTGCATCATAATTGTTTGTTTCATAGCATTTCATTTTCCCTTTACCTAGGCTGTGCTGAATCTCTGCTTCAGGAGACTGCCTCTGCAAGATTCTCCTTGGTGCATCAGATTGTGCAGGGGCACTACATCCACGAGTGTTGTGAGCCATCAACCTTAACCCTTAGGTCTTTATTAATAGGCCCTTTCATATTAGTCTCAACACATATTCTCACATCCTTTAGATTTTTCCTTTGAAACGTTTGTTCATCAGACCTTACAAATTTCCCCACATCTCTTGTAATCCAGGCATAAAATCTGTTCGTCATACATGTGAGGTGTACTCATTGCAGTCGAAACCAGACCTGCCTATTAGTAAGAAGATTCGCATCTTCAGATACACTCCAACTATGCATTGCTGCAAATATATTCAACATAGCTTCAGACCTGTCATTTAACATGGCCTTTTGCTTGTCTGCAATCCAGGCAATAGCAACCTCGTTGTGTCATTTACAATGCAGACCCCCACATTTAGGTAGCCACAAATAGATAACACCTTCATCATTTTGTGTTCAGGTACACCATCTCCTAGCATAGCCACAATGCTCTGCTCTAACCACTTGACCTCAGATTTCGTCGTCTTGAAAATCCCATCACATAGGTCTTTTGTTTCCACCACTTGACACACTTGCACCCCATTTGGCTGCACAGTATGTTGATTATTCACAGTTGTTTGGTGCTTAGCAGCTGGACCTCCCCTATCATTCGTCAGTTTCTTTGGGATTGTTCGTACTCTGTTTTGTGGCTGGTGACCAGTGTTTTTGGTGGGTTTTGAGTACTTACAGTACCCAACCTCAACAAAATTGTCATCGATCCATATACCCTGCAGGATTTGTGTGGGATTTGTGTAATGTGGGAAACTCACAAAACCATATCTTTGGTTTTTGATGTTTCGTAGCAGGGGCATGGATATCTTTTACCACACCAAAATCTCGGAACGTCTGAAACAAGTCCACATTTTGCCATTCATCGGGAAACCCTGCAAAATACAGGTTGGTCAGTGTGGTCTTGTACAGCCTTTTCTTCCGACGGCGCTCATTCCATTGTGTTGAAAGGGATAAACCATAAACCTTACCTTATCTTTACCAAGTCAAAAGAAGGCATTTATGGGAAGATTTGTGTAAGTCAAAAAGGTAGCACACAAATCTTCCCATATCAAATCTTAGGAGTTATTACAAGCATGCTAGGAGTTATTACAAGCATGCATAAAAATAGTAGATTGATTGTATAAATATAGTACTTGTACATACCATGAAGAAGAAGAGAAAAAGAGTATCGGAAAGGAGAAAAAACTGGAGATGAACTTCTCCCGTGGAGTAGGGAATTCCCGAACCACGTAAAATCCTCGTTTCTTATTCCAAACCATACAAAACCATAAATTCAACAGGTAACACCCCAATATATGTCAACAACCAACAATCAACAATTCTTAGTCAACAACTCCTCAATCAACACTAACAAATCAAAATCCACATCCAATCCACGGATCACAATCTATGCACCTCAATTCACACTCCATAAATAACAAACCATGATCCACACTCAACAATCAATAAATCACACTTCACAAACAACATATCACACTCCATAATCAATAACGTGCACTCCATATCCAATCTACGGTCCACAACCCACAACTCTTCAAGCCACACCCACAATCAACAAACCACAATCCACATCAATTGCACAATCAACAGACTATAATACACAATAAACAAGCCAAGATCAATAATCCACAATGGTGGCCGTAGTTGGAGCCAAGGCTACACGCGGGCATGGGGGGTGCTGGGGCACGTGCGGGGGACACAAGCACACAGGGCAAAGGTCAGGGTTATGACCAGAACGTGGGTCAGTGATGTTGGCTGGACGTTAGGCAGCGGGTGACCACAATGCTGGGGTTAGGATTTTGTTGGGTTGGCTTTGATACCAAAATAAATTTAGAAAAAATAACTCAACTTCGAATACAGCACACAGTGTCTTTATACTAAGGCAAATTACTATTCAAATACCAACACTAATTGACGATTAATTACGTTATATTTGTAAGTTCTACTGAAAATTTGTTTTTGACTAGGGCATTTAAAAAAATATGATTTTATAAATAAGTTATAAAGTGTTTGTAGTTGGGGCTTTACTTTGGCAAAAGTTAAAAAAATAGCGTGACAAACGGGATATAATACGGGAAAATTTTTGGGTATTTTGGTATTATCAATTTGTATATAGACAAAATTATCTTAAAAGTGAATTTTTAAATAATAACAAAATTATCACCGCTTTAAGCCTCACATAAGCTACTCTAAGTGAGCTTTTGGCTTTTGGGGGCTTAAGCCTCACATAAGCCAAAATAAAAAACAATGTAAAAAGGACTTCTGCGATTGAAAAGCAAAAAACGACTTTCAGCAGAACTTGCAACACATAACCTTAATTCAATAAAAAAGTTGCACTAAATTATCGGCATGAAGCTTTTAATCGTTGGTGCATTAAAATATGTACAATTAAATTTCGACTATTATCACTGCTGCCAGAATCTTAAATACAAAAATACTTAATACTAGTAAAAATAAATAGAACCTTGAAAGAAATGATGAATTTAATATTGATCAGTTCTGGTTTACCACGGAACATGTGGGAGAAAGTTGTGTTACAGCAAACTACCTTTTAAATAAGGTATCTCATAAGAAAGTCAAAAGGGCGCCCTATGAATGCTTAAAAGTGTGGGGATGACTTGCTAAGGTAACAATACTGTTAGCCAAGAACATGAAAATAGGTTCTAAAATGGTGGACTATATTTTCATTGGATACACACATCATAGTAATGCATATTGATTCCTTGTGTATGAATCTCAAAATCCTTATATTCATAATAACACAATAATGTAATTGAGAAATGCTTCGTTCTTTGAGAATATATTTCCATACAAATTCAGAGAAGTTGCAACAAGTTCTTCAAAAGAAATTTTGGATGACAATAGTCATAAAGATGATGAAGAAACTGTAGAAACTTAGCAAGAGTCCAGACGTAGTAAAAGGGCAAGGATAGAAAAATCTTTTGGATCAAATTTTCTAACCTATATGGTGGAGGATGAACCTCGAACATATAAAGAAGCTGTAAATTCTACAGAGGATCCTTCATGGAAAGAAGCCATAAAAGGAGAAATTGATTCCATTATGTATAACCATACTTGGGAACTGGTGGAACTCCATCCGGGATGTAAACCATTAGCTTCCAAATGAGTTTTCAAATGAAAAATGAAAACATATGGAACAATTGAAAAGTATAAGGTCTGACTTGTGATCAAAGGATACAAACAAAAAGAAGGCTATGATTACTTTGAAACTTATTCTCCCGTATCGAGAACAAATTCAATAAGATTGATTTGGGCAATTGCTGCATTACGAAATCTTAAAGTACATCAAATGAATGTAAAAACTGATTTTCTTAAAGAAGATATTGATGAAAAGATCTACATGGAGCAATCTGAGGGTTAAGTAGCTCCTGGACAAGAAAAAAAAGTTTGTAGACTTATGAAGTCATTGGATGGACTTAAACAAGTACTCAAGCAGTGACACGAGAAATTTGATCATGTCATGATACCAAATGGGTACAAGATCAATGAGTGTGATAAGTGTGTCTACATCAAACCTACTGAACAAGGATATGTAATCCTCTGTCTATATGTAGATGACATACTAGTTATTGGCAACAATGATCGAATGGTAAAATCAACCAAAGACTTGTTGAACTCAAGGTTTGTATGAAAGATATCGGATTGGCGGATGTAATTTTGGGGTTTAAAATTATGAGAACGCCAAGTAGTATCATATTAAGTCAGTCACACTATGTTGACAAGTTCTTGACACATTTAATAAGGTTGATTCTAGCTTGGCTAGAACTCCAATTGATACAAGTCAATATTTGTCAAAGAATAAAGAAGAGTGCATTGCTCAAATATAATATGCTAGAGTGGCAGACAGTATGATGTACTTAATGAGTTGTACAAGACTATACTGTTGGTGTATTGAGCAGATTCACGAATAATCTAGGAAGTGATCACTGGAAAGCAATCAAAAGAATACTAATGTATCTTAGATATAATCGTAATTACGGGCTACATTATGCCAGAGATCCATGTGTATTAGAAGGATACACTGATGCAAGTTGGATCTCTGATATACAAGAATCCAAAGCCATTAGTGGATATGTTTTAACTATTGGAGATAGAGCGATTTCTTGGAAATCAGCTAAATAGACTGTAATAACCAAATTCACTATGGAATCAGAGTTTGTGGCATTGGATAAATGTAGCAAAGATATTGAATGGTTATGCAATTTTTTGGAAGATATTCCAGAATGATCAATATCGATACTGACAATATGTATACATTGCGATATCAAATCTACAATTGGTAGAGCCTAAAATGTGTTATATAACGGTAAATCGAGACATATATGTCGTCAAAATAATTTTGTTAGACAACTGATCTCAACTAGAGTTATCATTATAGACTTTGTGAAGTCAAAGGATAACATAGCCGGTCCGCTAACCAAAAGGTTTAAATAGAGATCAAGTTGAAAAAACATCGAAGAGAATGGGTTTAAAGCCCATAGAACGATAAGGTTGATGCAAAGGAAACCCAACCTAGATGACTGGAGATCCCAAGATCTAGGTTCAAATGGACATCCTATCTGTAGCAACCTTGGTAGTCACTGTCGGGGTAAACTCGAATGTATCAGAGTAAACTAAATTTGAATATATCGGAATAAACTCGAATCCGTCAAGGTAAACTCGAAAATCCATTCCTGATGTTAAATAGTGATATCCGCAGGAAAGGTTAAGCAATTTAGCTTTTAATGATCCTTATGCATCGGAAATCTGAGGGGAGTTGTCCGAGCGGAGTAATGCGGGTTACTCTTAATTAAGAGATCACCTATGCGAGAGAGAAAATGGACACTTCGAAGGAGAATTGTGGGGGCTGAATTCTCTATAAATTCTTGCAGAACAAGGCAGATGTCCAGGGCCAAAATGGACATAAATTATGAAAATCGAAATAGTGTCAGGAAGATATCTATGTGAATTGTATTACTCGTTTACACAAACGACAGAATAGTTTAAGGACATTGCGTCTACTGATCAACCCGTAAAGTTGATACAACTTCGCATGGGAAGGTTCAAGGGGTGACACCTATCTATCCTATGCAGGTATTGACCGCAAAATTCTATCACCAAGTTTAAGTATTTGTCTAGGAACAATTTCATTCATGTGTGGAATTGTTGAAAAAATATACATTTCGTAGAGATTTCACTTAAGCTTCGAAAAAAGACTAAAGATGAAATATAAAACATTACGAAATTATATATGATATTTGGATGAATGAAAATTGATACCCTATATAAAATACAATTTTTGTATTACCACTAAGGGGGAGGGATCAGGTGACAGCCACAAATAAGCCAAAAACACAGCAGATCTTGACCTTTGGTTTCCTTAAATTTAAGGGATGTGATTTAATAGAAATAAAAAATCATATGATGGCACGTGAGTTCCACATCTCAGTTGGAAGGCTCATCTTCTCGGTCAATACAGCTTTTCTACGGGAGAATCAGATCTGCCATCATCTTCTCTGCCATAGCCATATGCCGCCGTAGAACTACATCCACCGTATACTTGCTCCGCCGTACACCTTCTCCGCCATAGCCTTCCGTTGCTGTAGAAAGTCAGTCGTACACCTTCTCTGCGGTAGAATCAGATCTGCCATCATCGCCTTCATAGTAGCAGCCTTGTCGTCGTCCTCTGCCGTGCCATCTCTGCCATCGTCCTCCGCCTGACTGCAATTGGGAAGGCGGAGCATCGGGAAATCAGATCTGCAAGTCGCGCCCGACTGCAATTGGGAAGGGTTTTGGCAGAAAGAGAATTTCCTCCGCCCGGATCCACCGTAGCTTTCCTTCGCTGGAGCAATCACCCATCGTCGTCATAACGTCTGGTCACTACCAATTTTTGTTTCGGTCAAAGGCCTGGAGTAGGTCTTGGTAAGAGAGTCACGTGCCATTTCTTTTTGTTTGGATTATGGTTTCATATTGAGCATTAATCTGATTTGATTGGAGCGTTACAATTTGCTGTATTTTGGCTATATTTTTTTGCTATCACCTGATCCCTCCCCTACTACTAATATATATTAATATAATCTATATTGTAGATAAGTTACAAAAAGAAGTTTGTAACTTATAAATCTCATTTAGTAGAGGATTTATGGGTATTAGATTTCCATAAAATAGGAGAAGTGAAGAGGGTTATGTTTCTCTTCTTCATTTTAACTCCATTATCCATCTATAAAAGATGGATCCTCTCACATGTTTGAACACACACAAAATATTGAGTTTAGATTTTCTTTTGGTTTCTTGCTTCTTTCTTTGGGTCCATTTATTTTGAGTTCTTGGTGATAGAAGGAAGACACAGTTCGAGTTTGTCGGAATAGTACTGCAAGTGCTGTGCAAAGCTATTCGCTCTCCATTATATCTTAGGAGACAGATATCCAGATTCTCAAAACACCTAGGAGAGGACAACTTTGTTTTAAGGAAACTGTGATTTACAGATTTCAAAGATTCCTTTGTAATTCTCAAAATATTTTGATATTGAGTAAAAGATAATCAAACTGTTATTTACCTTCACTCTTATTTCTTACAACAACTCCTCAATGAATATCGAAATTCACATCCAATCTACATACCACGATCTAAGCTCCTCAATTCACACTCCATAAATAACAAATCATGATCCACACTCAACAATCAATATATCACACTCCACAATCAATAGCTTACACTCCATATCCAATCTACCGTCCGCAGCCCACAACTCTTCAAGCCACACCCCATAATCAACAAACCTCGCACAATCAACAAACTACAATACACAATAAACAAACCAAGATCAATAATCCACAATGTTGGCCGTAGTTGGAGCCAAGGCTACACACGGGCATGGGGATGCTCGGGCACGTGCAGGGGACACGAGCACGCAGGGCAAAGGTTAGGGTTATGACCAGAATATTGGTCAGCGATGCTGGCTGGACGGTAGCCGGCAGGTGACGACAATGCCAGGGTTAGGATTTTGTGGTGTTGGCTTTGATACCAAATAAATTTAGGGAAAATAACTTCACTTAGGATACAATATGTGTCTTTATACTTAGGTAAATTACTATTCAAATACCAACACTAATTAAAGACTACTTAATTCAATAAAAAAGTTGCACTAAAATTATCGTCATGAAGTTTTTGATCATCAATGCATTAAAATAGGTAACAATTAAATTTCGACCATTATCACTACTGCTAGAATCTTAAATCGAAAAATAGTTATTACTAGTGAAAATTAACTTTACATTATCGTTGTGTTTAGCGTCGCCTTATAAGTCACCTTATCAGTTAATTCTACCTTATAAGTCAATTTGACAAAATAAATTTGTTACGTGAACGCCCACCTTCTGCCTTATAAGGTGACTGATTTAGAAATAAGGTGACTGATTTAGAAATAAGGTGACTTATAAGTCTTTCATTCTAATTTTACCCTTGTCTTTATATATCTACACGTCTCTACCATGAGTATATTATTTTCATTGTTATAATATTTATTGTTAATATTTAAAATTATAACGATTTATTTAAACAATAAATTAGAATTATTAAAGTTAATTGTGATATAGAATATTATTAAAAAATATAATAGCAATATAAAATTATGTCATTATGTCATTTTACGAAAATCAGTCACCTTATCGGATAAATTTACGAAACAAATCTAATCAAAACAGTCATCTTATCAGATCACCTTATCAGATCACCTTATCAAATATCTCATCAGTCATTTTATCAATCTTTAGTCGCATTATCAATTAACATTCACCTTATCAATCATAAACTACTTTATCAATGAGATTTGCTAAATAGAACCTATGACAAAGTCAAGGGAATTTCTTATTGTTATTTTCATTTTTCCGTTTTTATTTGCATTTCCATTTCGACTTCGGCGTAGCCCAGCCCAACCCAATAGTGTTCGACTGTGATTTTAGATTTTCAGCACGAGGTCCAAGGTCTAAAAGTGAGAGAACCTTCCTTTTCCCTTCCTTGCAATAAACTCCCGTGTGTTCAGTCTCGAACGGACCGCACCAGGCGTTGTCACTTGTCAGACACTCTACGAAGACCAACAACAACGAATCTTCCATAGTCCTCCTTCACGCGGCACACGCGTACACTCCAATGGCGACGCATATATATATACACATATACATCCATTATCCATCAACGACTAAACCCAGTACTCCATTCGCTCGCAGATGGAGATGGAAATCTCATCTGTTTCTTTGCTTGAAGATAAACAACCTCTGTTTTCATTCGGGCAACACGCGGCCGGACCGGTTTCTATCTCATTTTCCGATGGGAAGAAGAGAAACAGAGATGAGAACTACTCTGATAAGGCGTCGTTTGAGGAATGGCTGGCAAAATTGATGGCATTTGATGGGGCGGTGGTGGAAGAGAAGCACGCACGGCAGGTGTTCGATGAATTTTCACACGCCGATGCCGACAATTCTCCACCTGCAAAGCGGGCGCGCGGCGAGGCCGATCAGATCACGACGACATCCGACGACTCATCCGGCAGCGGGAACGGCATGCCGCCGCGGCGGATGTGGGTGAAGAACCGGTCGAAAGCGTGGTGGGAGCAGGTCGATAGCCCGGAATTTCCGGAACAGGAGTTCAAAAATGGATTTGGGATGAGCAGAGAAACGTTCGACATCATCTGCCGGCACCTAGCATCCATTGTCACGAAGAAAGACACGATGCTGAGATCCGCCATACCTGTCCGTCAGCGCGTGGCGGTCTGCATCTGGAGGCTGGCCACCGGCGAGCCTCTCCGGGAAGTATCCAAGCGGTTCGGATTGGGAATTTCAACCTGTCACAAGCTGGTGCTCGAGGTGTCGAGAGCCATCAAAACAGAGCTGATGCCCAAATTCCTATTGTGGCCCGATGAGGCCAAGATGAGGGATATCAAGAAGCAATTCGAGTCCTTATCCGGAATACCGAATGTCTGTGGAACAATATACACCACTCATATCCCCATCATCGCACCAAAGGCCAACGCAGCTGCTTATTTCAATAAGCGCCATACGGAGAGGAATCAGAAGCCATCTTATTCAGTAACAGTTCAGGGAGTTGTGGATTCAAATGGGATTTTCACGGACATCAGCATTGGGTGGCCTGGTTCGATGTCCGATGATCAGATTCTTGAGAAATCCGCTCTTTATCAGAGAGGAAAAGCCGGTCTTTTGAAGGATAGTTGGATAGTTGGGAACTCAGGGCACCCTCTGATGGATTGGCTCATGGTTCCTTACACTCACCCAAACTTGTCTTGGGCACAACATGCTTATAATGAGAGGATCGAGCAGCTTCAGGTGATCGGTAAGGAGTCGTTTGCGCGGCTGAAAGGGCGATGGGGGTGCTTGCGGAAGAGAACGGAGATGAAACTTCAAGATCTGCCTCAGGTTCTTGCTGCCTGCTGCGTTCTGCACAACATATGCGAGATGAGAAACGAGGGAATCAGCCCGGATGCAGAAAACTTTGAGATGTTCGACGATGCGATGGTAGCGGATACCAGCATGGGATCAGTTAATGCCATGACTACTCGGGACCGTATTGCACACAAGCTGTTGCATCACAATCACGCAGGCACAAGCTTGCTATAGAACTTTGTTCGAGAAGTCGGTCACCTAACTTGCCTCAACATTGAAAAGTTGCCTTCCCCACTGCATGAATACAGCCTAAGTTCCCGTTTATGCCACTTATATGGGATCAGTTAATGCCATGACTGCTCGGGACCGTGTTGCACATAAGCTGTTGCATCACAATCACGCAGGCACAAGCTTGCTATAGAATAACAATGAGTACAGAATTTGTAACAAGAGGGTGTTCGTTTGTTTGTTTCTCTTGTATATAGCAAATGTTCCATGATCGCCCTTTGGTTGAAATTCAAAAGTTTTGCCATTTATGTCTCAAATTCGCCATGACCGAAACCAGAATTACCAAAAATACTCGCTCATCAGTTCTCTGAGGAAAAGCCTCAAACAGAATTTTTCTTCTTGTACTGCAACTGAGAAATGGAATACGATATACAACCGACAATGAAACTGATCTCCAGTTCCACCTCCACCACGTCTCTAACCAGAGAAGGCATCTTCAATATTTCCATCTCCTTTGAAGCAAACAAAAACAAATTTGAAAGAAGCTGGTGCCATCTGGGAGTTTCCTCGTCAAAGCGTAGTCAAAACCCCACTCTTCTATCTACTTATACATTATATGATGTACATGAGCTGAAGCTTGTTTTTTAGAGAGGTATTTGCTAAGAGTTGACCATGTAAATAAGGAAGGAATAATTATAAATCCATTCCTTATATCAATCCCATGATTTTAGAGATTGTGATTGAGTAATTCAAGGAGTCTTGGCCTATATGTACTCGAAAAGAAGAGAAGAAAAGCGTGAACGAAAAAACACAAAACAAGAACATCTCTTCCCGTGGAGTAGGCTACTTCCGAACCACGTAAACATCTGAGTTCTTTACAATTCTGCATATAATTCCGTCTAATATGGTATTGGAGCAGGAACAATACTGAATCTCGTCATCTACCTAGGGTTTAACTCGTTTCCTGCGCATCATGGGAGACAAGAAGCAGGCATCAACCGGCTCAGATGTCATCCTGGCCGAACAGTTTGAACAGTTTCGACTGTTCATGAATGAAAAGTCAAAAAACAGTGGTGATTCCTCATCATCCTCCACACAGGAGTCAGGGGATCAAAATCTGTCTGCAGTTATCGATTTCAAACTCGATAACTACAAATATGTGCTCTGGGCACATTTAATGGAGGTCTACATCGTCGGCAGGGGCCGTTATGAGTTCATCACCGAAGTGGCGAAAGCTCCGGATGAATCTGATGCAATATATTCAGAATGGAGAAAGCAAGATTCACAAGTTTTCGGCTGGATTACCAGGTCTATGGAATGACAGCTAGTCCAAAAATATGCACACTATCCCAACTCGTACGAACTATGGAAGAAAATATTTACAGTGGGGGAGGACAACCTTCAGATTTTTGATCTCATCACTAAGGCTGATCGTTTGAGTCAAGGGAAAGCAACCATTGAAGATTTCTACGGCCAATGTTCTTCACTCTGGCTAGAAATCGACCGGAGGAGGCCTAACCCTATGGAGACAGTGAATGATATTGATAAATTCAATCGCATTCAAGACGAACATAGGTTGTTCGTATTTCTGGCTGGACTAAATGATGAATTTGAATCAATTGTTTGAGATTTGCTCAAGATATGCTTGTTACCCTCAGTTGAAGTTGCATATGCGACTGTGCGACAGGAAGCCACCAGAAAAGTCATCCTACGACCTACGACGGCCTCCGAAACATCAGATACATCATCGGGTTTAGGGATCGGTACGAGACTTACTGTGAGACAGGAAGGAAGCACGAACCAACAAATTGAGGGCGGAATCACTCAATTCCAGCGACGATCAGACACACCTACTTGGTGAAACCATCATTTTGTCGCCCCAATGTACGGTGCGATTATTGCAATATTCTAGGGTACGTGACATCAGAATGTTATCGACTCAAGCGCCATATGGGAGGAGCAAAATGGGGATGCGGTACAGCAACGACAGTAGATGGACATCCGACCGGTGACTCTGGGGAACACCTTCCCGTCGCCAACGTCGGAATTGGGCGAGACGAAGTCTCCAGAAACCTCACGAAAGGAGGTAATGAAAATGGCCCAGGTAAACATCCTTTGTTCTCCCGTGTGAAAAATGATTTCAGTATAACCGGCCCATTCTATTTCTGTGATGCGTGATTTGGGCCGGAAAATGGTGAGAATTTGGGCCAGTGTGAGGTCAGGCCGGACAGATTAAAAACTGGGCAAATAAATAATGCAGCAGGGCCAAAAATTGATGCAAGGCCGACGAAATCTGAGCCTGAGCTACGTACTGGGTTCGTAAATATTGCTAATCGGGCGAATTAAGGAAAAAATGGAAAGTGGATTTTTGATTGTGGGGCTACTGATATTGTGTCTTTGCACGAATAAAAAAAACAGTTGTACAAACGGCAAGTGGTGAATTTGCTCCTATGAAAGGGGTAGACACTATTAATATTTCACCCTCTATTCGGCTTTCTACTTGCCTTTACGTGCCATCATTATCATACAAATTACTGTTTATCAATCATGTCTCTAAGGAGCTTAATTGTATTATGATGACGTATCCTTCATTCTGTGTATTACAGGATATCCGTTCGAGGAGGATAATTAGGCATGGCACTGAGAGGAACGGCCTGTACTATGTTGATGAAGTCGATTCGGTGCCGGGAAGGACACTCTTGACTCATGGTTCTACCCAAACTCAAAGTTGGCTGTGGCACTGACGTCTTGGTCATCCGTCCCATAACTATCTTCGCCGGTTATTCCCTCAAGCCTCTAGTACTCCCTTGCATTGTGAGACATGTATTTTGGCTAAAAGTCATAGATATTCCTTTTCGCTTTCAAATACTCGTGTTCCAAACATTTTTTCATTAGTTCATTCTGATGTTTGGGGGCCCTCTCCATCAGTTGGGGGGCAGGAATTTCGATATTTTGTTTTGTTCATTGATGATTGCTCTAGGATGACTTGGGTCTACTGTCTTCGTCATAAATTTGAGGTGTTTGATGCTTTTTCCCAATTTTATCGCATGATCTTGACCCAGTTTTACACCAAAATTCAAGTTCTTCGATCTAATAATGGGGAGAATTCGTAAATCAACAAATGCAGGATTTTTGCTCTCAGAGTGGGATGCTATACCAAATAACGTGTTCTTATACTCCTCAACAAAATGATGTGGTAGAAAGGAAAAATCGGTTTTTACTTGAAATCACTCGGGCTCTTATGTTTGAATCTAAAGTTCCTATGAGTTTTTGGCTTGAGGCGGTTTCCACTGCCACTTATCTTGCAAACCGGCGCCCCACTCAAGTTTTAAATTTTCGAACACCTATACAGGTTCTGTCTGAACAGTCTTGAATTCCACCACCCTTGACTATGATTCCAAGGATTTTTGGTTGCTCTGTGTATGTTCATGTTCCGAAGGTCAATAGGTCTAAGTGTTAGTTTTGTGTTCTAAAAGTGATCTTTTGTTGATTACTTTTATGTTATGTTTATGAATTGAATGTATATTTTTGTTATATGACATTTTGTTCCATGAGTTTAATGTTTATAGAAGTATTCAAGAAGATGCTCTTAATCTTGAATCGTAGAACTCTATATTATAACAAACATGAAACTCTAAAGTGTTCACAATCGTGATAACTAGCATGGACACTAGTATACCGTAAAAGATTGTCGTGTTGGTTAAAGTACGTTGTAGTTCTACAAACGTTGAT
>JAOYMZ010029469.1:0-16881 GCA_025802335.1 Pinguicula primuliflora | reverse complement strand
AACAAGAGGATTTCATATAGCTTCAGGATCGCCTCTATGTAGACAAATTCAACGCATATGGAGCATCTTTTGTGAAGAAATATCATGGCAAATGGGTGATGTCCGACAATGCCATTTTTGGTCTGATCGTTGGCTACCTTCTGGTGTAATCTTGGAAGGTTTGGTAAACGTTTCATTGCACAGTATTAATACTAATGATTTGGCATGTGTTTTTTCGCACCTACAGGACAATGGGATATTGAGTATCTCCGGCCTCTACTCCCACGACAACTAGTAGAGGACATTTTAAATAGTAACCTGTCGGACTCATCTGCAGGCCCAGATCATCGAATCTGGAGACACTCCATGAAGGGAAATTTCACTATGACTTAGGCTTATAAGATGTTATCCTGTACTTCCTGAGATTCGATAGATTCAACTTGGATGCGTATATGGAGGATCACAGCCCCTAAGAGAATTAAACTCTTTCTCTGGGAGATGTTGAGAGGAGCTTTTTGGACAAATCATGAAAGCACCAGGCGGAAAATCAGAGACAACCCTCAATGGCACTTATGCAAGCATGACGAAACAATGCTGCACGTGCTTAGAGACTGTTATAGAAGTCGTAGTGTCTGGCACACCCTTACCCCAAGACACCTAGACAACTTCTGGCATGAGGTACACCCTCAAACCTAGATCAAACAAAATCTCACTTGTGTTTTTTCGCAGGAAGACATCCAATGGAGTACATGGTTTGCACACACACCTGCAGGATCATCTGGACTACACGGAATGAAGAACATTTGCAAACAAGCCAACCTCCATCACTAACCTAGTTGCAAAGACAACTACCATAGTTCGGGAAACACACAAGGTATTCCAGATTGAACAAACCAAACTAGCTCATCTCCGTGCCTACATGATGGGAAATCAGGACGGCAACACAACCTTAGTGCCTGCATTGCTAGCCCGGGGAAGGCTATGGATCTAGGAAAAAGATGAAGCCGCAGAATATCTAATCTTACACACAGATGGGGCTGTTTCTGCTGCCACAAATAGAGTTGGAGTCGGTGGAGTAATCCAAGACCGACATGGAGAAATACTGCTAGCTTTCTCTAAAAGAATAGGCCGGTGTAATGTGTTACATGCTGAATTATGGGGGATTATACATGGCCTGGAGCTAGTTAGGAGACATGGAACGAATAAGCTCATCTGTTTCACAGATTCTACCATGGCGCTTGAATTAATATACCAGGTCCACCAGCAGGATACTATGTCTCAGTTCATTGAGAGCATTGATAACCTCTGAAGGTATTTTTCTAGGATTTCATTTTTTTTAAAAAAAATGTGTGGTACAATTTCTCATGGGACTAGGAAATGGAATCCTAAAATGACACCTTATATGTCTGCAAAGCATAAAGCTATTCATATTACAAATCTTACTAGAATTGCTCGTTTTTTATCTGAAGCCTGTAATTTGGTTTTTTTATGCGGCAAGTAAGGGAAAACAATTCTTGATTGTTTGTACCATAAAAAAGAAAGCAGCTGATTTAGTAGCACGGTTCATAATGTCATTTTGTTAATGAAAAATGGCTGGGCAGGGTGTTAACGAATTGGTCCAGTAAAGAAACGAGACTTCATAAGTTCAGGGACTTAAGAATGGAACAAAAAATAGGAAGACTTAACCGTCTTAGAAAAGGGGATGTGGTTGTGGTGAAACCGCAATTATCTTGCTTGCAAAGATATCTTGGCGAGATTAAATATATGACAGGGTTGCCTGATATTGTAATCATCGTTGATCAGCATAAAGAATACACGGCCCTGCAAGAGTGTATCATGTTGGGAATTCCAACAATTTCTTTAATCGATATAAATTTTGATCCGTTTTTTTGGTAAGAAAAATATATTGAAAGTAAGAAAAGTTTTTTTTACAGTATTTACATTTTCTGCCTCCACTTGCAGCTTCAAAAATTTAATTACATTGCTGCATACATTGAGTTGGGAGGAACATCCATTCGGTTGTGGAGTAACTGCTTCTCTGCTCCCTATTTTGAGCTTTCACCCAAATCCATATGTTAATCTGAAGCTTCATGAGCAAGTCGTCAATCTCCTATTTTAGGCCGTCTAAATGTGTGGAGTTACGAGCCTTACAAATGTGCCAAATTGCTCCCGCCCGAATCACAGCCCAGATGTTGTGATTCACACGATGTGGGCATATTTCCATGAACTCCCCAGAGGATGGAGCATGGTCTTCTGTCCATACTATGTTAAGCCATCTGAATTTTTTTTTCCAGAACCGTTTTTTGAAGTCACAGTCAATGAAGACATGTTGTTCGTCTTCTCTTCCATTTCCACATAGCAAGCAGGGGATATCGCACTCACTGTGGATTATTTTCCTCTTCTGTAGGTTATGTCATGTTGGTAGTCGATTCTGTATTTTCTGCCAGATGCATATAGAGATTTTCTTTGGCACTACTTTGTTCCATACGACTTTTAACTCCTTAGCTTCATCCTCAGTGAAAGCTTCTGGTTTCGTTGACATGATAGCCTTGTACGCTTGCTTTACAGTATATGGTGATCCAAGTTCAAGCTTGCAACTCCAGCGGTCATCTGTGTTTTCCTGCAAGACAGTGTTTTAAAGAATAGCAGTGAGAGTAACAAGGTCAGCCTCATCAATATTGTTTAGCTGTTGTTTCCACTCCAATCGCCATACCCATGTCCCTTCTATCCACTCTCCACTGTGCTGTATTAACACATTTTTGGTTCTTGCTTTTCTGTATAGGTGTTGAAATCTAGCTTTTAGGGTTGTTCTCCCTACCCATTTGTCTTCCCACAATCTCGTTTTGGAACCATTTCCCACCTTTATAGCCTAGTTCTCTTGAAACCAACTCTCTCCTAGTATTTTTGTAGTTCACAGAACCATGTAGATCCTTTCTTCCCTCCTCCTATATGTGTGTTTCCGGAGATTTTGTATGGTAGTTAGGATAAGTCACTATTTCTAGATTTCCCCCTCTTCCATTTCGTGATTGCAATATTTTTATCCATAGATCCTCACCTCCCTCAAGGATTTTGTCACCCCGTTTCCCTAACATCGCCTTGTTGAAAGTGTCTAAATCTCGAATGCCTAGACCACCCTTCTCCAGTGATTATGAGATTTTATGCCATGCTATCCAGTGAACTTTTTTCCCCTCTGTGTTGCCATTCCAGAAGAAGGTCCTAACAATTTTTTCTAGTTTGGTTAATATTGACCTAGGGGCACAGAGTAGAGCAAAGTAGTAGCAAGGAAGTGCTGTTAGAACCGAGTTGATGAGCACAAGTCTGGCCGCCTGAGATAATGACTGGTTTCCCATTTCCCTAACCTTGAACTGAACGTATGAAGAACTGGTTCCCAAGTGGCCTCCTGTTTTGCCTTTGCACCCATAGGGAGACCGAGATATATGAATGGTATTTTTACCCTGTGTTCGAAAAGTCGACCGACTTGGTGCCAAGTTGGCCGAATAGTCGGTCGTTTTCATAATGCCTCTCCGATTTGGGCCTAGTAGTAGTGGGTGAGCAGCCTGGACATTGATTCGGCCGACCTGCCCGATTAGTCGGCCGACTAGGCCCCATAAGTCGGGCGTTCCGCCCTAACGGCCTGGTTGGCCCAGTTCTACTTTTTTTTTGAGGTTTAACCAAACACCTGTTTGGCCCAGTTTAACCAAGCAGCCCGTTTAAACTAATATATCTAACCAAAGTCACGGCTTCAAAGTAAGGAAACTTCAAAAAATTTGAAGTCACTGCAACACCTCTTTGGCAGACGCAGTTCTTGGGCATTTCTTCAACTCTTGGGACAATTCTTCAACTCTTTTGGCAGAAGTCATGGTTAGGATATTTGTTCTTCATTTATTTACACACGCTATTCCATTCAACGCTGTGGATAATGATGATTTCATAGCATTCGTTGAAGCAGTTGGACAACTTCGACCTGGTTATCGTCCACCAAGCTAGTGGCTGTTGAGAGAGCCTTTGTTAAAGAAATCAGTGGACGTGACAAAAGAATTGCTCAAGAAGCATGAAGATGAATGGGATAAAACGGGTTGTTCCATTATGACCGATGCATGGACGGATAGAAAAAGTCGGAGTATAATGAATATTTGTGTGAATTGCAAGTATCTCTACTTACTTAACTAGTATCTTTATTTACTATATTAGATGTTATAACTTTTAATTTTTATTCAACTTATCTTTGCAGGTTAGGCACTACTTTTGTATCGTCTAAGGAAACTTTTAGAAAATCTCATACCGGTCAATATATTTTCGAGTAAGTTGAATATTTTATTATTCTTAGAAGTATACGAATTAAGATTAACTTATTGATTAACTTATTTTGTAAACTGTTTTCAGGTATGTTGATCAGTTTATTGACCAGATTGGGCCAGATAAGATTGTTCAGGTGGTCTCCGATAATGCTTAGAACAATATGGCTGCCAAGACTTTATTGCTTCAAAAAAGGCCCCATATGTTTTGGACTTCATGTGCAACTCATACCAAATTGGAAAGGAACCCAGGTTTAAATACATAATTGACAAGGCTAAATCTCTTACTATATTCCTCTGTTCGAGAAGTAGGTCACCTAAGCGCTAGTATGTTGCTCTCCGCCTTGATCGAATCACCGCTTAGGCCGCTTAAAAGCCCACTTAGACGGGCGACTAGGCCGCTTAGGCGCTGAATGGGCACTAGCCGTCCAGGGTTCGCCTAGCGCTTTCTCGAACACTGCTATATTCATTTATGCTCAACATGGCACTCTAGCAATGATGAGAAAATTTACTAGTAAGAGGGATATTGCTCGACCTGGAGTTACTAGATTTGCCACAAATTTCCTGACTCTGGAAAGCTTGATGGAAAAGAAGGATGATTTATGTACTATGTTTTCTAGTTCTCAGTGGGATGGTTCCAAATGGTCTAACACTGATAAGGGTAAGAAAATGAAAGAGGGCAAGTTGGGTACGCCAATGGCATTGGCAAGTCTTGAATCAGAGGCATATGATGCAGGTAATAATTGGTTTGTTCACTATATTTGATTTGCATTTTTTTGTTAGATTAACATGTCTCTTCTTTATCAATAGTTTATTGGTGGGATCATAATGGATTAAAGACAAAAAATTTGAGGACAATGACGAAGAAGATTCTCTCTTTGACCTCAAGTGCCTCGGGTTGTGAGAGAAATTAGAGTACGTTTGAAGCAGTAAGCCATTATTATTATTCTTAAATCTATATTATCATTCTTTCAATTCTGTTTCACATATGAATTATAGTATAATATTTATTTTATTATTTGACAGGTACATACCAAGAAAAGGACTAGACTAGAGACTTCAAGGTTGAATAATTTAGTTTATTATCAATTCAACAATCGACTACTCAAGAACAACAAGAAGAAGATGAATAAGGAGATCGATGCCTTGGCAGATGATGATTCCAGACATGCCTAGCATGGCTTGTAGCTACTCAAGAAGAAGATGAAGACAATTCCGAGCAAATGATTCCATTGAATGAAACTATTCGGGATTTGAACGATGATGAGTTTGAGTCGAATCCTGAATCTAAGAGTGAAACCGAGACTAACGAATATGAACGACTAACTATGGACATTTATGAGGAAATCTGATTTCTAAACTATTTGAATCTTATTTTGCAAAAATTTGACTTTTTTTTTAGTGTATTTTTATATTTTATGCATATGTGTCATATATTCTTTAATATTTTATATTATTTGATTTTTTTTTAAAAAAAAGGTGCGTTGGGCGGCCAACTAGTCGGTTGGGGCGCTGCGGCCGCCCCGCCTCCGACTTCCGACTTCTTGTAATTTTGATCAAGATGTTTCTTGCGGTGCACTTGATAAGATTGCTCTGGAGTAAAAAGCAGCATTTGCTAGATTGGTTTACCGTGATAAAAAAATTTACTTGTGAACCAAGTGGGGACGATTGTATCAAAGTTACGGATATGTGTGAACAGGTTGAAGTTTTTTATATTGCAACCAATATTTTTTCCATTACAAAATATCTTACTCTAAACTTATTTGTCTATCACATTCAAGACATTACTTCATTTTAGTAATAGTTTCTCATATACAAAATATTCTACATTGAATTTATTTTTTCGAAATATTTGTGAGATTATGTTTGGTTTGGAAGCATGGAATCGTTCTTGTGCAGTTGTGATTGAGGCTATAGCACAGGAGATGTTTAGTAAGTTAGTAAAATATTGGAAAAAATGGGAGTTGCTGCCATACTTTATCTGAGATATAAAGAATTAGTTTTGCACTGTTGTTTTCCAAATATATTTAAGAAGAATGATGAAGAGACGATTGTGGAGATGGATTAGATAAAGAATGCATGTCGTAAACTATTCACAACATACGAACGACCTGGGAAGAATCGTGAGCTCAATGCTGCTATTAATATTGGTAAGTCAGATCCGAGTGATAGTGGGGTTCCTCAGGCTACTAAAAGAAGGATTGTTGAATATGATGGTCCAGAGGATACAAAGTTTAAGATAATGTCAGACTTGGAACTTTACTTAAGTGAAAAGAGGATACCAGATGGTGAAATTTTTGATGTTTTGGTGGTAATCACATATGGGTAAATTCCCTATCTTACATAAGCTTCCGAATGACCTTTGGCTATTCCATTTTCTACAAAAAAATTTCAGTCTGTTTTTAGTGTGTGATCGTATCATTACTCTTAGCATAATAGATTTTTTTATCATTACTCTTAGCATAATAGATTTCATAGCAATAAAGTTGAGGTTCTATAATGTTTACCTAAAGTTGAGATCCCATTATCCCCAATATCTACATATATATTTGCATCTTAAATTAACTCTAAACTAATTTTTGTTTTAGGGTATTAGTAAACTGACACTTAGTAAATTGCAATGTTCGAGAAGTCAGGCGGTGGAGGCGGTGGAGGCGGGTTGGCCAGGGGCCACCCAACACCTCATCGCCGGAATTAATTTTTTTTATTTTATAACAGGTTTTTTTATAATACCAACTACATTGCAAATGTCCTACACCAAAAGTTTAAAGGGGGAGCTCCACTCTTCCCCTTATAAATAAGAGAGCATCCCAAGGATTTTTCGTGGACACTCATTATGACCCATTTTGAGGATTTTGGATTTTGAGTTTTATTTTATGGGTTTTAGGTTTTAAGAGCCCAAGTTTGTTCAAAAATATAATAAGTATAGTTTTTTTTGTTTATCCTAAACTCATAATTCGGCCGGTGGGGCGGCCGCCTAGCCTTCCATATCGCGGTGTTTAGGCCCAAATCGGAAGGGGCGGCCGCCTTATCGAATGGGTCGGCCGCCTTATCGGATGGGGCGTTCGCCTTATCGGACGTGGCAACTGCCTCACCGTCTGGGCCGTCCTACCACACCGTTTAGGCCCAAATCAGGTCGCTTTTTAGGTTATGATCGAATTCTCGAACAATGGACTAAATTGTAGCCTGATTTAATAATGATTTTGATGATATAAAAATAATTATTTATGAAATCTCAATCAAATCTATATATAAAAATACAAAAAATATTAGGAATACAAAAAAATTTTGTACATAATTTGTACAAAGTAATAACACCCATTAAATTGTAGTGTTACAATTCATAAATATGATCAAAAGAAAATTAGGTATAATATAATCATTGATGTTAGTTTGTAAAAAAATAATTTACACAATAGCATTTCTAATAAAAATAATGGGAGAGATAAAATGGGAAGAATTTCGATTTTCCGCCACCTCATAAAAATCGTTTCTCTATCCACTACCTTTCACGACATCATGCCTGCTGCTTGAGATTCTCCTTCCGATGCCGCCTCCAAGCCCGATTTTTCTGACTCCAAAATCCCACCCCTATCCCACCCCTTTCCAAAAATGTGGTGTGTCCCACATAATTTGTGGTAGGATCCACTAAGCACAGGAACACTTTTTGGGAAAGGGATGGGATAGGGGCGGGAGTTTGGGAGTGGGATTTATCAATTTTCTGCCGCCTCTTCTCACCAATTCTCCGCCCCATTTTCATTTCCGGAATCCCCAAAAGATTGTCAACAAAATGCGCCGTCCAGTTTTTTTATCCATCAGCGATTCAAGATAAACTCGAGAAGGATTTGAAAATTTCCGGATCACGCGTTCAGTCACAAATCCCTATCGAGTTTACCCTTTTACATGAATTTGCCCGGCTTGTTCATCCGTCATTGATTCTGTACGCGCTTGCACTCTGACAGTCGTTAAGATCCAGAACGAGGAGCTGCAGCAGAAGACACTTTACCGAAGTATTTGAGGGCTACCTTGTTTCAGTTATTCAAAACGGCTCAGCCCGACAGAGGTGTTTGTTATAACCCGAGAATGAACAGACGAAATGGGGGAAGGAAATTGAGAAGAAAGGGAAGGGTTTACAGACTGTACTTCGAGAGAGAATAGAACTGATGGAGGAGATAGAACTTTTTTTCCAATAATATCATGTCCATTCCAACGCCACAATACAGACTTACAGGCCCAATATGATATCGGCCCAGTTACATATTAATATACGGCCCATAAACTACAACGGACAATACCATCTACTTCTTCCTTAATCAGACAGCAGAACTGCATCTTCCTCCTCAGTAGCGATCACCTGTTCCTCCTCTCTGTCCTCTAGCTCGTATTGCCCTATTTCAGCATTGAATTTCCCAGCTTTGAATTCCCGGACATGACAATGCTCCCGTCTTTTTGAGATCCTTGTCCCCAAGGATGAAATTTAGGAAAATTGGACTGGTGCAAACTTGCAGCGCTCCAGGTTGCTAATAGCTGCTTCATAGAACCTGCATTACTAGGTACTGGTAATTGGTTTGGAACGAACTGGTTCTTCGACTTGAGCCCTTCCCTGACCACAGATGAATATGATCTAGGATTGATTTTTGTCCCCTGCTGCAGATTTAAATGATAGGAAACTGTTCCTGCATTCAGTTTCATCCTTTTCCGACCCAGAATGTGATTCTGTTTAAGTACTTTCCGTTTAGCTTTTCCTTTTGCAGCTGTTGATCCTGCCTTCATTAATTCAAATGCCCTATTTGCAGACACCAACTTAAGCTCATAGTTACTTTTCACTGCTTGGATATGTATTGGCTGTCCATTATGGCACAAAGTAACGATCATATCAGTGTAATTGTAAGAGACGAGATTAAACTTCCTAAGTGTCTGCATTGAAATTCCATCCCTTGCATTTTCCATGTAAAATTTTTGCACTTAGCTGTAGTGGTATATCTCACCCATCTACCACCTCCACTGCCATCAGTTTTTCACCTGCCAGCTTCACATTCATCCAATCAGCATACTCTTTGCTTAAAAAGCAATGAGAACTCCCTCCATCTACAAGAATATAGAGAGGTTCTCCCTTATATAACCCGGTCACTCTATAAGTGTCTGAGCCTAAATTACCCATAATTGCATTAGCGCACAGAATTCCCTCCTCATTGTCTCCTACCAATCTCTCCCCTTCTGCTATGTTCTTCAAGCCTTATAAAACTTCAGGTGAATAATCCGGCTCAGCTTGAAGAGAATAGATCTTAATATTACACCTGTGTCCTGGGGCAAATGGATCCCCACATTTAAAACATAACTTTTGATCTATTCTTTCTTTCATCTCCGCATCTGTTAAGAGCCGCTTCTTCAATTGCAGATTGGGCTTCTTAGGTTCAGAAGTAGACTGTTCTTCAGTAACTTCTCGAGGTCCCTACTTAGGTGCCATTTTAAGGAGGGCCAAAGCTGATATCTTGGCGATCATAGAATTCACAGTAAACTCTTGTTGTTTGGCTACTGCTATAGCTGCTCTAAGTGGTCTAGGCCCTCTTGAATGAACTGCTGATCCTAACTCTGATTGTAAACACCCCACAAATTTTTCCAAATAGAAGTTCTCTTCGAATTCTGGACAGGATATCATCACCGAAGAAGCTAGGGCATCATATCTTTTTAATAGCTCTTCTAACGACTCCTGACTCCCTTGTTTCAAGTACTGGCATTGCTTAACTCAAATCTGTTGATCACAGCCTCCACAGAATCCTTCCAATCAGTTGGCCTACAATATTTCAAACTCCTAAACCAAATATCAGCATCCCCTTCTAAATAAACTCGAATGAAAGCCAACCTTTCACTGTATTTAATTCCAGTATATATAGAGAAATACTCTTCACACATTTCAATCCATGAACGTGGATTCTTGCCATTAAATCGAGGTAGCTCAGCAAAGGACATTTTACCTTTTTTCCACCTTCCTGTATCATCATACCCATAGTCTTCCTCATACAGTTCTTCAACGTAAACGCGATCACGAGCAAGACCCTGCTGATCCTTGGGGCCCGTAGCTTTGTCGGGCTTACCGGGTGGGTCTCCCAGGACAGAAGGTTGCAAATTCTGCTTCTGAACCAGCTCCATTACACTATTCAATTGTAACTGAGTGACTTGCTGGAAGGACTGAAATAAAGCCATACTTTTCCTCATTTCCTCTGTAGCCATATTTAACTGAGCCCTCAATGCTTCTACAGTTTCTTCCAGATTTGAAGAACTTCCAGATCCGGCCTGCGTCACTTCTTCAACAACAACTGAGGTCCCAGATTTCTTGTTGCTGCCCTGGTCAGCAACCGATTCATCACAGGAACCCTTCGGCTTGGAATCACCCATGGCAGCAGCTAGGGCTTTCTGTCGACGTGTGCGCGCCATCTTTATGACTGAGGGTGGATCTGCAAACCAGGCTCCGATACCACTGTTATAATCCTGGAATTTTTCGGACGAAAGTTGGGGAAGGAATCAGATGAAAGGGGAGGGTTTTGGACGAACTTTCGAGAGAGAATGAGAAATGGGAGAGAGAGAGAGAGTCTCACGACAATTTCCAACTTACTTCATACATTACAGTTCATACATTTTAATACACCCAAATTGTCTTCTTGCGACTTTACCAACACGACTTTCGTATGTCCGATTACACACAAAACACCATTCTTCAAAATCAAAACAGACAAAAGGTTGCTTCATTCTTTTTCGACTTTTCATCTACTTCCTCCAACATGACATTACTCATGCCAAGTCACGTTCCGATTCCTCCTTGCAGTTCTCCAGCCGGTCATTCCCCAATTTTTTGGGCCAATCTCGCTGCTCTTGATCTCGGGACATGACATTACTTCCTCCTTTTTTTGATCCTTGACCCCAAGGATAGAAATTTGGGTAAGTTGATCCAATCCAATCTTCATCTTCCCAGGTTGTTTCATCAGGATTAAGTCCAGACCAGGTTACCATTAGCAGTTTCTGGGGCCCTGCATGTCCAGGTATGACCCTGGATCCAATTATTCTGCCTGGATAAATGCTGCACTCTCCATCTGTACCCAATTCTAGCAATTGACTTATATGCTTACTTCTGACTTTGAGTTGCCCCTGATTCCATATCGGGTACTGCAGTTCTTTCCATTGCTTGTCTACACTTAGTTCCATTTCTTCGTTGGTCAGAATGCGATTCGATTCAATTATTCTGTGAATCTGTTCTCGCCGCGTGTGGGAACCTTTTAATGGACTGATCTGCCCCTCTTGATCCATATCTTCCTCTGTATTAAACCAGTATAGACCATCGTGCTCTCGTTCAATGATGAACATAGTTGGTGCAGTGCATTTGTATGCAATATTAGCAAATTTGAGAGCATACTCCATCTGCTCTTGGCCCATGTCAGTGGCTATTAGATTCTTGAAAATAGTAGTGAACCCCTGTGCAGCTTGACCTGTTTCCCGGAAGCATTCCTTAACCAGCTTGATGACAAGATCTGCCCTTTTTTCTTCCTTACCTCTAATTTCTTCAGCCTGAATGTATAGGGGTTGGTCATTATAATGCAAAGTAACCACCATACTACTGTAGCTATAGGAGACAGGGTCATATTTCCTTAGCCATTCACCTCCAATGATCAGATCATAGCTTCCTAGGGCGAGAATTCTTGGACTGCATTGAAATTCCATTCCTTGCATGGTCCAAGTAAAATTCTTGCACTTAGCTCCACTGGTGTATCTCACCCCATCTACCACCTCCACTGCCATCAGTTTCTCTCCTGCCAGCTTCACATTCATCCTATCAGCAAACTCTTTGCTTAAAAAGCAATGAGAACTCCCTCCATCTACAAGAATATAGAGTGGTTCTCCCTTATATAACCCTTTCACTCTATAAATGTTTGAGCCTAAATTCCCCATAATTGCATTAGCGGATAGAATTCCCTCCTCATTGTCTTCTACCAATCTCTCCCCTTCTGCTATGTTCGTCAAGCCTTTGAAAACTTCAGTCGAATAATCCGGCTCAGCTTGGAGAGAATAGATCTTAATATTACACCTGTGTCCCGGGGCAAAAGGATCCCCACATTTAAAACATAACTTTTTATCTATTCTTTCCTTCATCTCCGCATCTGTTAAGACCCGCTTCTTCAACTGCAGATTTGGTTTCTTAGGTTCAGGAGTAGTCTGCTCTTCAGCTCCTCCTCGAGGTCCCTGCTTAGGTGCCATTTTAAGGAGAGCAAAAGCTGATATCTTGTTGATCATAGAGTTCACAGTAAACTCTTGTTGTTTGGCTATTGCTATAGCTGCTCTAAGTGTTCTAGGCCCTCTTGATTGAACTGCTGATCTTAACTCTGATTGTAAACACCCCACAAATTTGTCCAAATAGAAGTTCTCTTCGAATTCTGGATATGACACCATAACAGATGAAGCTAGGGAGTCATACTTCCGTAACAGATCCTCCAAAGACTCATGATTTCCCTGTTTTAGGCACATGAAAGCATCTAAAATATTACCAGCATTACTCATTTCAAACCTGTTAATCACAGCATCTACAAAATCATTCCAATCAGTAGGTTTATTATATTTAAGACTTCGAAACCATATATCTGCATCACCTTCCAAGTATACTCTAATGAATGCTAATCTTTTATGATACTTGATTCCAGTGTAGATAGTAAAGTACTCTTCACAAATTTCAACCCACGAATGAGGATTCTTACCATTGAATCGGGGCAATTCTGAATATGGCATCTTACCTTTCCTGCACCTTGCTGTCTCATCATACCCATCATATTCCTCATTCCGTTCTGCAATATCGTCACGATCACGAGCAAGACCCTGCTGATCCTTGGGGCCCGTACCCTTGTTAGGGTTATCGGGTGGGTCTCCCAAGATAGAGGGCTGAATCTTTTTTTGTCTCTGCATCCACTATACTACTGTATTCAATTGTGCCTGAGTACTCATATGGGCGGCTTGTAACGTAGCAAGATTATCTGTAACCAGTGCTAACTGTTTCTTGATTTCTTCTAAATCTCTTGATCCTCCTGCAAGGTTGACTTCACCTTCCGAAGAAGTTTCAGCCCCAGAACCTGCTTGAGTCTGCTTCGATGAAGGGTTCACCATGGATTTAGCCTGTTGTCTTCTTGTTCGAGCTATGGTGCTTGTTGGGGGTGGATCTGGTGTAACCTGGCTCCGATACCACTGTCGTAACCTTGGAATTAAGACTGACGAAAACTAGGTAAGGGAGAAGAAATGGGAGAAAACCAAACGAAGGTTCGAGAGGGAGATTAGAAACAGAGAAGGGTGAAGAGAGAGATGATAGGAGAATAAAGTTGTAATTTTTCCAAACTGATAATTCCAACCAGGTCCATACATTTTTATACACCGTGTATCACCAAAAACAAAACAAACGATTTCCTTATCTCAGACACGTTTTCTATCCTTATACAAAATATAACTTGGAATCAGCTCCCCACCTCTACCATCGGAATATTTAATCTTTCCCCGTGACTCCCGTCAAAGATAATCTCCAGTCACTTCTCCAGATTCTCCGACGAGCAAGTCCCCAATCTGGTATTGTATTATTCTGCTCTTGGCTCTAGGATATGATAAAAGGCTTACATCTTCGCATATCCGACGAACCTTGTAAGGATTTGGTGACTGTCGTCTTGCTCAACACGAAGAATTAGCAATCCTGCAGTAGAGCTATCAGGATGGCTCATGGTGCAAAGAAGAAATTAAAGCTGATTGATTAAAATTTGCAACCACTTGAGGATGAAATCTCAGAAGAATTCCTAGTTTGAAAGAGTGTTGATCTAATGGTGGCTACATGGATCTACAATTCTATTGATCGTGAAGTATTGGATGCTTTTTAGTACACAGCTACGTGTGCAAATGATTTGTGGGTGGAACTACCAAGAGGCTTGGCGAATTCAATGGTATAATGTTTTCCCCATAAATAAGGAGATCGCGGTACAAAGTTATCTTCTGCAAGAATTTCATGGCAAAGGAACGACAGATTGGTTAGAGAGCTTTTCTCTCTCTTGTATTGTTCCATGGGGGACAATATATATAGTGTGGATATAAAGTTGGGCTCAACCCATTATACAAGTTCTATACAAACAATATTACAAGAAGGAAAAACTAGCTGATGGGCTTTGTACTACGACCTGGATGATCTACAATGGGCTTGTCTTATGTCTCAATACTCCCCCACAAGATGGAGTGGAGGGCACGATCCCGAGGCCCAACTTGGCAATCAAATGAGTGAATGACACCAAGGGAAGGGACTTCTTAAACACATCGGCCAGCTGGTTTATCTATGGGAGGTACAAAGGGTGCAACAACCTCAAGCAACACATTGGAATGCTCGTATCAATGTTCACATATACCTCCGAGGCTGTCCATCTCTTGGACTTTTTTTGCCTAAACATAACTCACTTTGGCTTACGACCTTCTCTGATGTGGATTGGGCTTCATGCCTGATTTGAGGCGTTCTCTGACCATTTACATGATTAAACTTGGCCATTCCACTATTTTTTGGAAAAAAGAAACAGTCTATTGTTTCTAGGTCCTCTACTGAAACAGAATACCACAGTATTGCTTCTACGGTCCGTGAGTTACTTTGGATCACATATGTACTTCCCGTGCAACAACCTATTCTATTATATTGTCGCAATCATGCTGCTCTACATCTGGTTGCCCATTCGGTCTTGCATGAACGAATGAAGCACATTGAGATTAATTGTCATCTTTTTCGAGACCAATACAATACCAATTTTGTGCAACCTTTGTACCTCTCACCAATACAGTAGCCGACCGATGTGTTCACGAAGTCCCTTCCCTTGGCACCATTCACTCATTTGATTACCAAGTGGGCCTCAGCCTCGCACTCTCTGCTCCATCTTGCGGGGGGCATATTGAGACAATGAACAAGCCCATTGTAGATAATCAAAGTTGCAGTACAATGTCCATCAACTAGTTTTCTTTCTTGTAATATTGTTTGTATATTACTTGTATAATGAACTGAGCCCAACTTTGTATACACACTATATATTAAGTCTCCCATGAAAGTACCTACCAATGCAAGAGAGAGAAAAGCTTTTTCACTAATCATTCATTCCTTTCCTTCATCCATTCTAACATTTACATATGGGTTCTGGTTATTGTCCATGGTATTTTTTTATTGTCCATGGTCGTTGAGAAATTAAGATTCTTTTTTTACATACAATGGAAGCGTAGACATCGCCAGAATGTGTTAAAAGCAGAAAAGAAGGAGAAGTTAAGATTCTCCTTTACCATTTTCAGTTGCCGGATGCCTTCAACGTTCTCTCTCCTTTTTTTGGTCTAATGTATATAAATTTTTTATTAGTGTAGCCAATTTTAATTGGCATTAGCCGAAATTATAAGAATTGATATCCCAGAAGGATAAAATATCAATAAAGTGTCAAATGAATCTACACAATGCATGAAGTGTGGTAGACCCGTTAGTGTCAAGGAAAAAGTCTCTCGAAGAAAATGAGAGTCCACTCGAAAATGTAAATCATAAATAATCACCAATCCCATGCAAATATAATATCAAATGACTCTCCTGCACCTATCCTTCATATAAAGGAAGCTCGAGATGAGGAACTTAATGAAGATGATAAGGTACATGATAACAATGAGATTTTAATTCACTATGTATTATCAGGAGAGGTCTTAGATCGAAAGAAAATTAATGTCGACGATATTTTTGCGTACAATATTACTTTTAATCTTACCAAATATGAAAATGAAATAGAATCACACTCCGTCGAAGAATGTTGACGTCGAGATGATTGGTCAAAGTGGAAAGAATCAATAAAATCAGAGTTGAGCTCACTCAAAAAATGCAAGGTCTTCAGGCCTATTATTCAAACACTTAATGGTGTTAAGCCGGTTGGATACAAGTAGGTATTTATTCGAAAAAGAAACGAACATAATGAAATTGAGCGCTACAAAGCATGCCTTGTTGCACAAGGCTTCTCCCAAAAAACCGAGAATAATTATGAGGAAATATATTTTCAAGTTATTGATGCGATTACAATCCAATTTTTGATCAGTTCAACATCATTTGTAAGAAATTTGAGATACGATAAATGGATGTTATACAGTATAGCTGTATGGACCACTCGATAAAGAAATTTATACGAAAATTCCAGAAGGATTTAAGATGACTGCAGCATCGTATGACAAATAGATCAATATCTACTCCATTAAACTCCAAAAATAACTATATGAATTAAAATTCGATCGGATTTGATAATTTGCTCATGTATATTTATCGAGAAAAACATATATGGTTTTTCAATAGTTGCAAATAATTTAAATCTTATTGGGAATCCAGAAGAGCTCAACAAAACTGCAACATATTTAAAAGATGAATTCTAGATGAAAGATCTTGGTAAAATGCAATTTTATCTTTGACACCTTTTTCAGATGGATGTAAAAAATGCCATTCTCAAGGGTGACTTGTCTGAAGAAGTATCTATGCAGACCAGGCTATGATCATGCTCCAAACACTGTCTATCGCCTCAAAAAGGCTCTCTATGGCCTTAAACAAGCT